>VDFB02275145.1:0-30926 GCA_007258455.2 Sequoia sempervirens
TTCTCTTGGATGTACACCTGTTGAACTTGCAAACTTGCAAGCCAACAAACTAATCAAAACACCAAGAAAATTGCAAATTGGGCTTAGAAACTACTTTGATACCATTTGATCTAAAAAAATTTGGAGTGTGCTTACTCGTCTAAGTTCTTCACTTAATCATATTTGAAAACAATTACTTAACTTGTTTGAATCCAAATCTATGCCAAGATCTTTAATTAATTGTTTGAATCCAATATGTAAATTCAATCCATCAATCTACTGAGATCATTGATTAGTTCACTTAACCAATTTAACTTAATTCAAGTGTGGAATAAAGAACCATAATCAACCATGAAAACACATGAAAATCATAGAAGCTAAAAAAACCATATGACAAGAGAGAGTTTATAACGGAGTTCACTAGACTCTGGCTACATCTCTGGGTCCATTTGACCACAAATCATTTTATTCCTTCTTATGAAATATGTTGGGACGTTCTCACAAGTGTTTACATACAAGCTACCTTCTCCTTAACCAAGGATTCAAGAAGGCATTTCACACAAGTGACCTTACTCTAGACATTAGAAGGATAAATTCCTTACAATGCAAGCTTCTACATAGCTCTCTCAAAACTACAAAGATTCGAGCGTCAGACTAAGCCTACAATTCTTCTCCCAAGTCCTCTTGCCAAGATTCCCCTCACTTGGATTCTTGAGAATTTGATGATAGAACTCCTCCTTAACACTCCCTTTTATATTTGAAACTTTTCCCATTTGGGCTAAACCACCATTTTTGATTTTTTTTCCTCTTTTAAGGAGGGAGTTAAACAATTTCCCCATTTTAAAATAAAAACAATAACCTACCCCATAAAAATCCATTTGATTTGTTTTTAAGCCCTTATCCCACTACATTCTCAGGATTTTTGTTTTTGGATTGTTTTTTCATTTTATTATCCATTTAAAAGTTAATTAGTTTCAACTTTAGTTTAGGCCTCAGCCTAACTATTGTCTTATTAAGTCAACCACCATATAATTCCAACATTGCACGATGGGGTGGTAGTGGATTAACATTTTAGTAGTGGGGAGGTTACCAGTTCAAACCTCCCCCACTGTCATTTATTAAACCATTTGAAACTTTTAAAATAATAAAAGAAACCCGTGTCCATATACAACTGAGGAATGTGCACGTGGCACAATGGTGGAGGAAGGTGCAAGCAATGTGGGGGTCGGTGGTTCGACCCCTGCTATATTTTTTTCGAACAAACTTAAAAAAACCACCGGGAGAAGATAAAAGGGTGCCACATGGCACCCTTCCAGTGGCCCACGTGTCATGGAGGAAAAAAACCACCATGTGTCAAAATTTAATTTGCTGCCAAAGACCACGTAGATAGCTACGTGTCAAACTCCAATTCATCAAAAATGTTGACTGTGCCTCCATGTCACTTGTCAACTTATCATGCCAGCTCATTGTACGGATGCCATGTGTCACATGCCAATTGGTCCATGCATTGGCTATACGGTACAAACAAGTTACGTCAACATGTTGACATCATGCTAATGTCATCATCTGTATGTTCCACCAAAAAAGTCAACCCTAAAGTTTGACCAACCATATCTTTGTCGTTTGAGCTCTGTTTTTGACAAAATGAGTAGTATTGGGATTGATTTGATGAGCTATTTTATTTGATGCCATTTCTGACCAATCCCAAGTTGGTGAATTTTTTTGTCTTTTTGATTGCCTCCCTACACTAGGTTTGACCAAACTTTGAATGGCCATAACTCAGACATATGAGCTCCTTTTTCACCTGTTCAAGTTACATTGAGTCTAGTTTCCTGAGTAATTTGACATGGCGTTGATTTCAAGGGCATCTAGAATAGTTCAATTTTTAGGTTCTCGAGATCCACCTGGATCAATTATATTATTTATAATTCATGAAACGAGTACATAGGAGAGAAAACGGCTTTGAATTTATGCCATCCTGTATTATATTGCCAATATTACTATTACAATTACATATGCATTAGCAAACTCAAACCTAAGACAAAATTCAAATATGCTCAGTATTCTCTTTACAATTTTCTCTGTGATCAATTATAAAATAACCAACCCCTTACTTCTGGCCTTGAATTTCTTCTTATAGAAATAAAAGAGCAAAATAGGCTTTGGGCCAAAGAGTACACATGTCACTATTCAATTGGACCATTACAAAATACATTCCCTTTGTAGTTATATTTGCACTTTGTAGAGAGGGGGAAAGCACATAAGACAAAAACCCCTTTCCATTCATTGTAGAAGATTTACCCACCTTCCAAAAGATATATTTCATCATTGTAGTAGGATCAAAACCCATCTTCCATGTTAGCTTCCAAGACAAAAAACTCCAAACCAAGACTTTGTTTCTGCAATGGTTCATCATCTTCAAAATCATAGTATGCATGTCACCTTCATGATTTTGTTGAAATGGGAGAATTTATTTCACCATCATCAGATCCTTCTTGACTTGTAAGTGTGAGAATATATTGGGCATACTTTGGATTAGTTTTTTCTTCATCATAGATATAATTTCCCTTATCTTCCATGGAAAAATCAGGTTCCTTGTGGTCCTTCTCCTTTTTTTTCTTAGATGGACCAACCTTATCCTCATTATCATCCCTTATGTGCCTAGAAAGAATGTTTGTCCTATAACCCTCTTTAGTACCACTCTTGACCTCATCCCTCGTGGAAATAACTCTCTTCTATACCTCTGATTTCATGGATTTCTCAGGTACATCTAGCTTAATTTTAGGTGTGTCATCATGGATTTTAAACCTCTTAACCATTTTTTGCTTGAGTTTCCTCTTTGGTTGGGGAAATGACACACTAGGTTCACTCATCTTGTTAGTATAAGAAGCCTAGGGTTTATGAATTTTCTCTTACATAAGAGTCTTACTAGCTTATCCTCTTAGAGACAAACTTGCAGAGCATAAACCCTCCCATACCACACATAGTTCTTTCCAAACCAATAAAATTTGCAAATAACCAAATCCCTTCAAACCCTAAGAAGCTAAGGCTTAAAAAACTTTCAACAATTCCCCAAACCAGCTAATTTATGCATAATTGACATAGAAAAGTGTGGATACCTGCTTACCTAGGAAAATTTGTCTTCAATGCCTCTACAATTGTTCACCCGAGCTCTTCATGCCTTCTTCTCTGGCTCTAGACCAAATTATCAGATCCTAATGATTGCAATTGTGAAATAAAATGGATGACAACCCTCTTTATGTTGAATGAATGAAGCATGTCCACCATTAATGTTCAAAAGAATTCTTGCGTGAGTGATCTTACAATCAACTACACAAGTTTGAAAACTTATCGTTGATTGCATGATGAGATGGATTAACGAGGGATTTAGATTGAATCAAGAAGTTTGAAAAAATTGACTATAAACAACCATTTGTATTATCTAATCAGAATAACTCATGTGGAAAAACCTTCCAACTTGTTTGCGGGCTCGACCAAGCATTGAAGAGAACTCATCATGTCAAGTTCCCTACTTCCCTATGAGATTTAACCCATGTGCAAGACTTAGCAACGAGGAGATAGGAAAGAGATGAGATTAAATCTCAAGCCATCAACATGTGTGTGCCTTTGTGCAAGACCACTTGCTCATGCACATAATTCTCTGACACAACTGACGATTAAGATCAAAAGATATTTCTTACATTTAAAACACGTGCAGAAGAAAACCCCTTAATAACACAGGTTTTATCCCTCATACTCTTATAGAAAAATATTTCATTAATATTTTCCCTTTTCTAATGTTCATTCTACCTTTCAGATTGCTCCACATGGCGCTCTCCCACTTCCCCGCTAAGAGATGGGAGGTAGAGGTGGGTCCCCCATGGGATGGCAGGGAGAGATCAAGATTGACCCACACCATCCATCCTCGACCGTCGATCTATTCTAGCAAGGTGTTCATTACCTTTGAAACCCGATGGGTCCTTCTTACGAAGGGACATATGTCTTCCGCCCGCCACCCCATGATATTATTTTAATGAAAAATAAAATTAGATGGGGAAACAGGGAATGACCCAAATGCAACCACATCATTCCATCTCCACCATTGATTCACTCAAACTGCCACTTGTTTACAATTCAAAAATGTTGGGCTTGCCAATGCAGAGGGAACGTGGGGCTAGCCTACCAGCCCATGAGAATATTATAATGCAAAATAGATCCCAATGGGGTCACAGGGAGCAGTTAAGATTTGTTCCTCCGGATCCGATGATCTTTATAAACTAGGAATTCTACACATGCCAATAGTTGGTACTTAAAAGGGGGTCGTGCTGTTAAGCACATGATAGATAGGGACATAAAGTTTAAGGCTGGAACCTTAGGAAAAATGATGAAAATATTAGACCCAAACTTAGGACCCAACAAATATTTTGATGAATTTCAATTCGCATTAAGATAAGACATTATTTTTAATAAAACAACAGGCAACAACTAGGATCATTTGGACTCAGGGGTTGGTAACAAAACATACTCAAAGGCATAAGATGTGACTTAAACAACTAGGAACTAGTGATAAAAGGTCAACAATGAATCATAATATTTGCAAAGGACTCAAACTTAAGGGTTTTTAGAAAGGGTTTTAGCAACACAAAACCTAAGGAATAATGATAAACAAAACCATAATCCCTAGGACATGAAAATAGCCAAAATTTTACAAAATTTAAAGTGGAACTCAAAGCATTTTTAGGGGTTCCACCAAAAGGTATCCTCTAATACAAAAATTTTAATTGAAACACATTTTATCGTATATTGTAGTCATGTAGCTCACAAGTAAGTAACTATATTAGTTTGCATTTTTTAGTTGCACTTGATGAAATTTTTGGACTCTAAAAAAGATAGACTAGAAAGAAAATTTTAGTGAAATTCAATTTCACAGTAACATACTTTTTTTCTCTTTTATTATTTTCAATGAGAATGACCTACATGTTGGTTGACAAAATTTTCACATATGAATTGTTGTAATTTTTAGGTGAGTTTGAAGAATTATTATTCAAAGTTTCTTTCTATAAAGTTCTCTATTTTCTATTTTCTAAGTACTAATCAATAACTAAATATGCCACAAAATTATTTTTTAAACCTATTAAACCTAAAAACAAGGTTTACCTGCTTGTTACATTTCTCTCCACGCTATACTTGAAACAAGGGACTTGTGTCAAGAAGAACAAAAGAACTATTAGAATAACTCTTAATGGATGTTTTATCTTCTTTAAAAAAGTGAACATAAATAATTCTTTGATTTCTTAAAGTTTTCAATCATATCTAATGACAAATAGAAAAATAAAGTGTCGTAATTTAGTACTCAGTAAACGATAATCATTTTTAGAATTTTTAGTAAATTCCAATAACCAATTTCTATTTGGATTTGTGAAATAGGCACCAAGATGGGGATTATTTTTTTAATAAAATTTAACAATATGTAAATTATGTGTATTTCAATACTTTATATTAAAGAGGTTTACATAAATGATATTTTGTATACATTTCAAGTAATAATTTAGATCATAATTTATAATTATTTAAATAAAAAAAATAGTTGATAGTATCTTATCTCAAATTCATAATGATAACCACATGCCAATGCATTTAACAGAAAACCTTAAACTATAACTCAACAACGAGTAAAGAGTAATAATTGCAAATTATTTATATTTAGCCTTGTTCAATATGTGAGAGTTCGATTGGTTTAAGCAGGCATAGAGCCTTTGTGGAAATCCTTATTTACTCAAACTAAATACATTGGTTTACATTTACAAACCATTATCATTATCCCCTTGTACATAACAAGAGTTGCAGGGTAGCAAAGTTCCTTCCTAAAACTGGCAGAACAGTTTTGGCCTAGGGAAAATGTGAGAATAATCTTGATTACCAGCTCAAGGGAATGTAAGTACATCTGTTTAATGACATGAGGAGTACAAAGTGCAATGTTGTACCTTCTATATTAGAAGCTGCTTTTTCTTTTCCTCTATATGCAAGTAACAAGCCCTTTATCTTGTCTTGGCTAAAAATAAAAAATAAAAAAATCACAATTACACCAAAAAAATAGAAACTGTTGCATTTAAAGAACACATAATTCTATTTTGATCATCAATTTGTTAGGATTCAAATATTACATGTGTCGTATTTTTTTGGCAATGCTCACTTGAAGGGTGAAAATTTGGAAGGCTATTTGGAGACTTTAGACAATTTGTAAAACTTGTAAATCAACAAAGAAATGAGGAAAGCAGTAATGGAGGATGCCAAAATGGCCCATAGATGACTATCAATCAGTCAATGAAGCTGAGCTTATATAGATGCCTATGCAAATCTAATTATAATGTTTCATTATGGTAATTTGACAATATTAGAAACTACATGGGACAAACCCAAATGATTTTGGACATATAATATATTTGGAAATCTAATATTCTTCACCAAGATTTGCAATTTGTAGAGAAAGTTCTATTATTTTTAAATTGCAAATGTATGGGAAAAAGCAATTCCAGTCCACTTTAGAACTATCTCATAATCTGGAGGATGCCAAAATGGCCCACAGATGACTATCAATCGGTCAATGAAGCTGAGCTTATATAGGTGCCTATGGAAATCTAATTATAATTTTTTATTATGGTAATTTGACAACATCAAAAACTACATGGGATAGACCCAAATGATTTTGGACATACAATATATTTGGCAATCTAATATTCTTCACCAAGATTTGTATTTTTTTGAGAAAGTTCTATTGTTTTTAACTTGCATATGTATGGGGAGAAGCAAGTCTAGTCCACTTTAGAACTATCTCATAATCTATTGTTAATGTTCAAGTTGAAGCTCTTTGTTATGTTTTTAGGAATGAACTCCATTTTATGTTTCCTAATAATTTTCTTTGAAATGGAAGGGTCCATTTTGAACCTTGCTATACTCTTTGTTTTGGAAAATAAACTATAACTTGTATAGTGTTTTTAGATGCAGATATTACCTTGGGCCAACTACCTATGTTGCATTACAACTCTTAATTTTGAGAGATCTGTAGTTATAGGGCCCTCAATAGTTTTTGTGAATCAGGGAGCAATTTAATGCTTTCCAGTCAGTTGCAAGTTCACTTTTTGTTAATGTTAATCTCAAGTTTTAGAGCAGTGAATTTCTATGTTCAAAATTAATAATTTTTTTTTTTCTACATTTGTTCTGGTCACCAGCATGATGATCCTAGTGTAGACATCTAAATTTAATCACTCCCATATGATTAAATTTACTCCCTTTTCGTCTATCATATTAAATATTAATTTACTAAATTAATATTACACCTTTTGTCTCACATCTGTAAAGTATTTAATTTAATAATTAAATGCTTCATCTTTCACCTCCTTCCTCTCTAAATTAAATAAATACATCAATTTATTTAATTTAGTCATTTTTGACCCTTTTGATTTAAAATCAATTTAAAATTCTTTTATTCTCTCTCCTTGTCACATCCTCCATAATCTTGCTCTAATATGAATTAATTTAATTAATTCATGATTATGATGTGCATCCTCTTAATCAAAGATTAATGTCACATCCTCCTACATTTGCCACTTGCCTCTAATCTTCCATTAATTATTCTAATCCAATATTTGCACAACCTTAACCAAGGTCATTAGCCATATTTAGCACCTTTTTAGTCAACCTTTGCATTTACCTCTTTTTAGCATTGACCCTCTTTCCCATGTGAATTTTTAATTCACATTTATTTATCCTAGATTCCCCTCTTTTATATGTGAATTTTAATTCACATTCTATCCTTCCAAGGCTTCTAGAACCTTGGACTTGTCACAATCTCTACATGTGACCAAGTCCCACCTTTTTGGAGCCCACCTTTTATCCTTTAGACTCTCCTAAGAATGTGAATTTTTAATTCACACTTATTTCTCCAACCACCTCTCCTTTTCCCATGGAGATTTTTTAGGAATTCCAAAATTCCTCAAATGTCTCTTTCATTCTCACTTGGGGACAAGGAATCCCTTTTTGAGGAAATCTTCCCACTCCCCAAGGTACTTGGAAGGTACTTGTCCTTCCTCCACCTCATGTACCTTTTGGCCACCTCACTTCCACCTCATCTCCCCTTAGCCACTTCACCATCCACATGTCAAGATGTGAGGGCTTGTGAGTTCTCAACTCACCATAGCCCTTCATCTTGACCTTGTTGGATGAATCTCTACCGTTGAATTCTCTAGAGAATTCAAATTCTTCTATAAATACCCCCTCCTCAAGGGCATTTTCAACACTTTCATTTTGGAGCAACCTTATGCTATCAATTTGTATTCTCAAGCATTCAATATCCTTTAACCACCCACTTTGATCATCTTGCATATTCAATCTTGTATTTAGTCACTCAAGAAGCCATCTCAGGAGCACACAAAGTCATCAAAATCAAGGTCCAACCAAGGAGTTTTCAACAACAAGGAAGGTATAATCGATTTACATTTGTATTTCATCTCTTTTCCTTGTTTATCACTCTTTAGGCTAATAATTGAGGTGTTCTTAGTGTTTTATCATTTGCATTTTTAGTTATTTTGCACATTAGAGTAGGGTAAAATTCCAAGGTACACATTTCTGGCACGCCCAGTGGGACCCACAAATGGGTTCTTGCATTTAACCTTCATTTTAGCTAAGAATTTTGTAGGAAAATGTTACAAAAAGGTGGAAGTGCCCTCTGTTTTACCGTAGAAAGGTGGAAGCGCCCTCTGCTTTACCGCAGAAAGGCAGAAGCGTGGAAGCACCCTCTACTTTACCGCAGAAAGGCGGAAGCGCCCTCTGCTTTACCACAGAAAGGCGGAAGCGCCCTCTGTCCCACTACAGAAAGGTGGAAGCACCCTCTATCCTACTGCAGAAAGGTGGAAGCGCCCTCTACTTTACCGCAAAAAGGCGGAAGTGCCCTCTGTTTTACTGCAGAAAGGCGGAAGCGCCCTCTTGTCTACTGCAGAAAGGAAGAAGCACCTTAAATCTGACAATTTTATTTTCTTCTAACAGTTTGTTGCAGTTAGGTGCATACTTAGAAGTTTGTTTCTAACACTTTCTTGCAATGGGGCGTACAACTTTCTTTTTTAAAAATTTGATAACGTTTCCTACAGAGGGGCGGATATGCCCTTTCATTTTGAAAGGTTCTTTTCCTCTAACTTTTTGCTGCAGAAAGGCGGAAGCGCCCTCTGATCTTATTGCAGAAAGGCAGAAGCACCCATGTTTTGCTACAGAAAGGCGGAAGCGCCCCTGTTTTGTTGTAGAAAGGTGGAAGCACCCCTGTTTTTGCTGCAGAAAGGTGGAAGCGCCCCTGTTTTGCTGCAAAAAGGTGGAAGCACCTCAAAACAACACAGTTTGGAAGGTAAAACAGTCATTTTAGTGTCATTTTTACTCTCGTTTTTAGCTATTTTCAAGTAATAACCCTCTAACATTGTTTTGGCAAGGATATTGGTATTTTTTGCTAATGTTTTGCAGCATATTATGGCATAATGGACCAAGAACAAAGGAGAAGATAGCTAACGTTTGCTTGCAGGGCCATCTATTTGATCAAAAAAAAATTTAAAAAGAAAAAATTATGCTTGTTGTTCGAATATAGTCTAATTAGAGGGAAGTAACCTTTATTGCTTGTTGTGCTTGTCTATTATTGTGACACCCAAGGGGGCATTAATTTGTTTTCACTTTCCCCTTGCACTTCGTGTGAGCCTGGGGAGTAGTTGGAAACAGTTATTGTCTTCTTTCTAGTGGGATCTGCTTGGGGATTTCATCACTCCAAGGGATGATTCCAACCACGCGTATCGGCAGGGTATATAAAGGGGGAGAATGAAAGTTGTACCCCAATCCAGTCACGTCGTAATTGGCAGAGCATCGAAGCTAGGGTGATACCTAGATAGACGTGAAGAGTTGGTCCGAGCCTTTCAATATCTCGCTGGGGTTCCTGACTCACGCTTGTGACGGGCTAGTGTTCACGGTTGTGCCTCACGTACCAAGAGTATATCGAGGACTCCCTAGAAGCCCTGTGCATCTTAGATTAAGACTTTTCCTGGCCATACCCTTAACATTAATCATAGGATTGTGCTTGCTTGAAGTGTTCTCTTGTGAAAAACTTGTGAAATCTTTGATACTTTGGCCTTACTTTATCATTTTGAGTCCTTTCCATAGCCATTGCCATCAAAACCAAGCTCTATCTTACTGCAGAAAGGTGGAATCACCCCTGATTTTGTTGTCAATGCCCCTAATTTAATGCAGAAAGCTATCAACGCCCCTGATTTTGCTGTCAACACCCCTGATTTACTACAGAAAGCTATCAACGCCCCTGATTTTGCTATCAACGCCCCTAATTTTGCTATCAACACCCCTGATTTACTACAGAAAGCTGTCAACGCCCCTGATTTACTGTAGAAAGTTGTCAACGCCCCTGATTTTGCTGTCAACGCCCCTGATTTTGTTGTCAACACCCTTGATTTATTGCAGAAAGTTGACTATGCCCTTGATTTACCGCATAAAGCTGACTACGCCCCTTTAACTTCCCGGGGCCATCATTTACAAACCGTGCATCGGATTAACTTTGTCCAAAAACCAAAGTTGCTTAGTTTTTTAAGCTTTATCTAGTGGTACCTTCCATTTCCTCCTATCAAGAATTTGACCATCTCAGGGCGGCCACGCCCCGCATTGCGGGGTGGACACGCCCCTAACTTCTCGGGGCTGTCACTTACAAACCGTGCATCGGATCAACTTCATTCAAAAACCAAAATTGTTCAATTTTTTGACCTCTATCTAGTGGTACCTTTTTTTTCTTCCTATCTAATCAAACCAATCCATTCCTCTAATCAAATACATACAATCATCTAATCAATCCAAGCACCCCAATCCTATTAAGCTCATCCAATCACAATTATCCAATCAACATCATCTAATCATTTGATCCTATCCAATCAAACTGATCTAGTACTTTAATCAAATTCATCAAATCATCTACCTGATCCAATCATCCATCTACCGAATCCCATCAAAATCAAAAGCAATCCCATCCAATCATGATCTAAGCTTGACCAAAATCCTGATTTGAGCTTTAATCTGTTCCCATCCAAAATCTTTTATCCATCCTCTTTATCATGTCATCATTATGAATCCTCATCCTCCATCAATAGTGGTAAAGGGAAACCCTAATTACGTAGACAACGATAACGAAAGTCTTGTCGATCAAGAAGAATGTGACATAGATCCCCTTGACACTATCATTGCTAGTAAGCTTTCTCCACCCACTTTCCAAAATTCAATCACCCCTTCTAGTTATCCCATTATGTCTTCATCCATGCCTAATCATGTTGCTTATGCTACCTTTGACAAGGGATATCCATCATATCCTTCATCTACATCATCCTCTTATCCTAGTCTATACCCCTATCTTAATCCCCCGTCCACATCATTCTATCTCAATCCTTCATCGGCATATACCCACTACCCTAATCTTCCATGCCAATCTACTCACTCTAATCCTACATTCGTACCTTCGTATCCTAATCCAACATCCACGTCAACTTATCCTAATTCGACATCCACATTTCCCTATCTCAATCTGCCATCTTAATTTTCCCATCCTAATCCACCATCCCAATACCCTTACTACAATCCACCACCCGCATCCTCATGTCCTAATTCACCATTCCAATCCCCTTATCTTAACCCTTCATCTAACTTTAATCGCCCATCTATTTCCAGTCCTACATCCAATCTCATTCCCCCATCTAATCCTAGTCCACCAATCCATAATCCTTCATCCACTCCTACCACACCATCTTAGCCTAGAGCATTCAAGTTCTTCACTCCAGAAGTTCTCCAAGGACTTATAACAAAGAAGACATCTCCCACTCCACACCTTGAAGTTATGGAATCATGCCATCCCAACCCATCATCCACAGTCATTAGAGACAAGACCCTTCTCCACCCAACACCTATCATTGATGGTACCACCCCTAGCACCACTCAAACCATCGAACCCATCACATCCCCTACCATCACATCCTTTGAATCCACTGAGGCCCCATCTCCTACCATCACATCTTCTGAATCCACTAAGTCCCCATCCCTTACCTTCACATCTACTGAATCCATTGAACACCCACCTCCTACTCCAAGAATCGTCAAGCCCATCGACGACACCCAAGTCCAATCCACTAAAATCCATTCTGATAATTGCATCGAATCCTCCATCCTTCCATCTCCCCAAATTGAAGAACACTCTGTCATCCTACCATCCACACAAGATGAGTCATGCCAAGAGTCTAATCCAAAGCATGCCAACATATCCCCTTCTCTAGATCAAGATCCTACCATCCTATCTAGTCCACCTCAAGATCACAGTCCCCCATCCATTCCATCCCATGATCCCCTTGTCGTTCAAGCTTCCACCACTCCATCTCCATCTCCATTGCATGATCCCACTACCACAAATCCAACTCCTATCATATCCCCTAATCCCTCTCCTGATATCACCCATCCACATGCTGCTATCCCATCATGTCCCTCTCATGATCCCCCATCATCGCCTAAAACTGCTATCCCTACACTGCTTGCATATCCGCTTGGTACTCTCACATTCTTCCATGGTGGCCTCCTTGCAGAGGAAAAGCATAGTGTATTTACCACCCATCATCCTCCACCTAATAATGGACTCGCATCATGTTTTTAGAATAACACAAATCCTATCATGGATCGCATGCTCAAAAAAATGAACTATCAAGGAAGAGGTCTCGGCCTTCATGAGCAAGGTATTTTGGAGCCCATCCAAGTCAAAGAACAAATCTGTATGCAAGGTCTTGGACCTATTTCCCATGACTCACAATCTAAAGATGTTGATACAACCTCTAGATGTCCTCAACGAGCCTTTTCCAAAAGAAATATTAGCTCTTCCCATCGCTCCACCAGACCATATGCTGGCATCCCTCCTCTATCATATCGCCTCAAAACAACCATCCATCTTCCTCCTTCATCTGCTCCATCCATTTTGGGTCCTTACATCCCTCCATCTACCATCTCCAATCCTCCATCTACCATGCCCATGTTTCCTCCAGGTCCTATGTCTATTTTGGGCCCCTACATCCCAAAATCACCTCCTCCATCTAGCCCTATCCATCCTTTCATCCATTCATCACCTATCCATCTCATCCATCATAAACATCCTAATTAGGATCAACAAAGGCACATACCTACACATTCTCCATCTACACGTAATCCTCGTAATCCTACCTCCGTCACTCCACATCATCCATCTTCTCACACCCATCCCATTGCTAGTATGAGCACTCTAGATGCCAGAGGAAAAATGCATAAATCCAAACATCCACATGAATCTAAGGCTCCTCATGTCCCCTCCAAAAGACATGGTGAAGAGAAGAAAAATCTAAATCTAAATCAAATTCGTAGGCCACAAAGGCCCACCAAAGCAAAGATCAAAACCATGTGGATCCCAAAGAAAAATATGCAATGCAATCAAATGAAAAATCTATAAGAACATCCAAAGTTGCTAATCCAAAAGCTAGTCATACACCCCTTTCATCTCCTAAGTTTTTTTTGGGTCCTTATGTTCCAAAGTTCACCACCCCATTATCCACACATTCTCCATCTATTAATCCTCTTATCTTTTCACATCCACCACCACATGTGCCAATATTGGTCCTGAACACATCTCCCCATCACATATCCACCCCATCATTCCATCCATACCATTTTCAACATCCCACCCATTACCCCACATATCTCCCCCATCAAATCCCTCTAATTCATCCTCTTGCATAATCCACTTATCCTCATAAGGTTGTACCAACATCCAATAGTCGGTTCGAACATGGGCCCTTAATACCTCATATAGAACTTGATGCTTGAGTCCTTCATCCATATCCTTATCATATATCTTCTAAATTCCCTTATCCACATCCCTATCCTTATCCATTTTCATCCCCCTACTATCCAAAAATCCAAAAAGTCAAAAAATCCATAAAAATTCAAAAAAGTAAAAAACAATCCAAAAAAAAATCAAAAGAAAAAAAAACAAAATAGTAAAGAGAAATAATTCATCCAATGGTGAAAACTCGGCAAACAAGCGCCTTGGATAAGTACCATGATAAAAACCTAGCAAACAAGTGTCATGCGTAAATCCCCATCTGCACTTGGGGGCAACTTCCTGATATGCATTCCCTCCATCCGCTATGCTTCCAGCTATGCACCCGTCTTCTTGTTATCCATCCTCTTCATAAATCCCCCCATCCCACCTATCTTCCGCATCCTACCATCATATCCCATTTATCTCCCATTCCCTCCATCCTTCTTGTGAACTTGATCAAAATAGGGGCACCTATCTATGCATGCTTTGGACACCTATTGGTATACATTCCCTTCATCCATGGTCTATCATATTCCTTAGCCACCCATCCTATCCTCATCTAGTTATCTCCTTTATCTTCCCATCCACTTGTATTTTATCCCTCATGCCTCCTCATATATGACATATCTAGAGTGGGGGCATCTTCTTCCTTTGTGACATAATCCTTGGAGACATCATCTATCCTAGCATCCCTTTCATCTCCCAATCCTTCTATCCCTATCCATCTATCAGAGCATCCCTTCCATCTCCCCATCATTATCTTTGTATCCATCTATCCTAGCATCCCTTTCATCTCCCAATCCTTATATTCCCATCCATCCAAACAATCCCTCCCATCCCCCATCCCTATATCTCTATCCATTCTTTCATCTTTATCCTCATACTATCTCACAATCCCTTGTCATTGGTATCTGGCTATAGGCCTCCCCCCATGCAACCCAATGCCATTTATCTCATCATCATCACCCCTGCTTCTCTTGCACATCTTTCCAATCTCCTATCACTTTTCATCACTCATCTATCTATCATATCATCCTCTCAAGTCATTTTACTGTTTTGGATAACTATCCCATCCTTGAGCTTTATGTGATTGTCATCATCCTATCTAATCCAACAAGTCTATCCTATCTTGTCATATCGGTCCCATCTTTTTATCCACTTATCCTATCATCTTATCATCCTTTATCCATTGTTTGCCTTTGGTCTTGATGAACTACGTTGCCCCTGCACTTTCACGTAGGAAAGGTCGACCATTTGATCCGCCCCCGGGGTTCCATCATCGATCTTTATTGTCCACTTTGCTCTATCATCTATCATCAGTCTTTCTCCTTTTGTCCATCCTATCTTTACCATCCATCAAGGTCTCCATCTTGGTCATTCATCCACCTTTCACCGAACTATGAGGGCTCTGTGCTTTCACATAGGCAAGGCTAATCTTTGATCGGCCCTCGAGCCCCTAGGTCTTTAGGGTGTGCCAATCTCATGTCTTATCTCCCTTGTGTCGTGTCGTCAAGTTATGCCCTTATCTAGCTGGTTCTTAACAAATGAGACCCACTTGTATCAACAAATCCAATCGATTTTGAACATCCCACGTCATAATGATCTTTTAGTTTAGTATCCATCATCTTTGGTCTCAATAGGATGCATCCTTCCTAACAGACCTCATCAATCCCATCCATCCCCTTGATCCTATGGCAAAGGACGTTTAAAATTGATTATGATATTTTGATACTTTTGGATTTTTTTTCCTTTTTTTCTTTTTTATTATTCGAGCTCCCTATCATCACTTGTCAAGGCCACCATGATCCATCATATTATGGTGTGTTTTGATTGGTCAACATAGGGGCATATCTTACTCTTTTGTTTGATTGTGTCTTCTTGGTTGTCCCACGTAGTACCCACCAAGATCCCTGAGGTCTTGTGTTATGCTGGGGCATCCTTTTATGCTTGTGGTTATCTCAATACCTGGCCCGACCAAGGTCTTTGTGACTTTGGGGTGTTGGGATAGCCTTATTGTCTGTTGTGTTTGTTTTATGCATTAGACACTAATTCACCTTGGTTCTTCATACCCTGGCACTTGGTGTCTTATGCTATAGCAAAACTCAATGCTCCGAAGATGGAAAATTGCATTAGGATTGCATTTCATTTTCCATTCTATTGTCTTGCATGTATCCCCCCATCCATTCATCCTTCATCCTTATCTCACATCTCTATCCAATCCCCATCCATTCCATTTAGCCTGAATCATCTAATCATATCCTTGGTCTTGTTCTCAGTCTTGTTACAAGCATGGATCCAATCATCCTCCTTATCATCATCATCATCATATCCCATTTTATCCTTCCATATCCCTTTGGTGTTGTTTTGGGATGTATCCCTCCCTCATCAACAACACTTTTGTCATCATCATCGAGAGGCATCCTTCCCTATCCTTTAGTGGTGTTTTGGGATGTACCCTTCCCTCATCAATACCACTTAGTGGGATGTATCCTCCCCTATCTTCGTGATTCATTGACAACACTCCATCCATCACCAACCCTTTTTGGCTTGTACCTTGACTGGGGCAACATCATCTTCGTCTTTGCATCCATTTGTGCTTCCCAACCTCTTGTTGCCTTTTCATCCTTTCATATCCATCCCTTTAGATCCTCCTCCTCATTTCCCATTTCTTCATCTCATCCATTTCGAGAGAACATCCGTGTTCTCTTGAACCCACATGTCCTCTTGAGGGGGCATCCTCAATCCCTACTCTTCATCTTCACCCCCCATCATCCTTTTTCCTAGTCATCCCTTGGATGACTGGGGCATCTTTTCCAATCTAACCATCTCCTTATAGGTTCTATATTTTAATATTTTTTGAAATGATGCTACTTTGTAACACCATCTCAAAGAGGGGAAAAATGTAGACATCCAAATTTGGACACTTAATTTATCCAAATTTATCACTTTTTATCTAAACATCCTCTTATCCGAGTTAATTAAGTAATATTACTATTATTTAATTAATATCCTTAATTCTGCCAAATCTCTAAGGTATTTATTAATTAAATACCTTACCCTCTTTAATCCCCTTTTCATTAAATGAATTAAATAAATATTACATTTATTTAATTCCTCACATGTCATTTTCATCTAATCCTAATCCATCTCCTAATTTCTTCATTAGGGATGTGCACATACCTAATCCTTGATTAGGATGTATCACATCCTCCAACTTTTACAAGTTGGCTTATAATCCTCATTTATCTTCTAATTACTGATTAATTAATCTTAATTAGTACCTTGGTCAACTCTCTCCATCCCCCAAGGAATTTTTAATTCCTTTTAATTCCTCTAAGAATCCCCTTTTCCCATGCATCTTCTAGAACCTTTGACTTGTCACATCAAGTCACATGTGACAAACTCCCACCTTTTGGAAACATTTTCTTATCCACTAGATTCTTCCAATCATTGTGAATTTAAAATTCACTTTTATTCACCTAAGATTCTTCCCATCTCCCAATGTACTTGCAAGGTACTTGTCCTTCCTCCACGTCATGTACCTTTTGGCCACCTCGGTTACACCTCATCTCCTCTTAGCCACTTCACCATCTACATGTCAAGATGTGAGGGCTTGTGAGTTCTCAACTCACCATAGCCCTTCATCTTGACCTTGTTGGATGAATCTCAACCGTTGAATTCTCTAGAGAATTCAAATTCTCCTATAAATACCCCCTCCTCAAGGGCATTTTCAACACTTTCATTTTGGAGCAACCTTATGCTGTCAATTTGTATTCTCAAGCATTCAATATCTTTTAACCACCCACTTTGATCATCTTGCATATTTAATCTTGTATTTAGTCACTCAAGAAGCCATCTAAGGAGCACACAAAGTCATCAAAATCAAGGGCCAACCAAGAAGTCTTCAACAACAAGGAAGGTATAATCGATTTATGTTTGTATTTCATCTCTTTTCCTTGTTTATCACTCTTTAAGTTAATCATTGAGGTGTTAGTATTTTTCCACTTGCATTTTTAGTTATTTTGCACATTAGAGTAGGGTAAAATTTCAAAGTCATCTAAGGAGCACACAAAGTCATCAAAATCAAGGGCCAACCAAGGAGTCTTCAACAGCAAGGAAGGTATAATCGATTTACATTTGTATTTCATCTCTTTTCCTTATTTATCACTCTTTAGGCTAATCATTGAGGTGTTCTTAGTATTTTTCCACTTGCATTTTTAGTTATCTCTCTATCAGTGCTGTTAGCATCGCCAGATGCGCTTTGATTAATGGAAACTGCATATAGTGGCCTAAACCCGCGTGGTCCAAGGTTGCCTGATCCTCCCCGTTCATTGTTACCATCGACGCTGCAAGCACTTCTGATCGTTGCTCATGCACTCGTATCCGCTCGAAACTATGCATGCACAAAAAATTTCTCATTATTTCATTTCTCATCTTTTCTCTCTATTTCCTTTTTTTTCCTATCTTCGCCCTTGTTTTTTTTCTTTCCTTGCCCCCCCAGTTGGGTTGACTCTGCTCACTCCCGGATGGCTCTGCAGGGCCGCAGCCAGGCAGAACTGCCTCTGGTCGAGGCGAAACTGCCCCGTCGTAGCTAGGCGGCACCGCCTCAGCCAGGGCGGCGGCGCCCAGCCACAGCCAGGAAAAACCTCCCCTAGTCGTGGCGAAACCGCCCTGTCGTAGCTGGGCAGCACCACCCCCGGTTGGGGCAGAGGTGCTCAGTCGTAGCCGGGTGGAACTGCCTTCGATCGGGGTGGAACCGCCCCGCCGTAGCTGGGCGGCATCACCCCTGGCCGGGGCGGCGGCACCCCGCTGCAGCCGGGCGGAACCGCCCCACCGCAGCTAGGCGGCACCGCCCCCGACCGGGGAGGCTGCGCCCAGCCATAGCCAGGCAGAACCGAATCACCGCAGCTAGGCAGCACCGCCCTCGACTGGGGCGGCAGCGCCTAGTCGCAGCCGGGCGGAACCGCCCCCGCTTGGGGTGGCACCCGGGCGGAACCGCCCCATCGTAGTCGGTGGCACCGCCCCAGTTGGGGCACCTCCGCCCTTAATGGTCGGCCCCGCTTCCTAAGCTACGGTGATAAGCAGTTCTAGATAGGCTGCATTGTACCTGCTTTTCCTCCCCCTGTTTTCCACTTTTTTTTTTTTTAAGTAATCCAATCTCGACCCATTTTTCTAATTTTGAAAACGAACAAAACCCACGTTTTCAAATTTTTAATATTTATGTGAAAAGTGCATAAATTAAATATGTGGGTTTTTGTTGCCACTCACATGCTGTGTGCCCGTGCACCCGCTGTATAATGCACGCACCTCATCCGCCCGGTGCACAATCTTCGTATCGTTGTTTGTCGGCATCGTCTCTCCTTGGTTGCTTTCTCTTCTCTACTCTCCTCCTCTCAACTGCTACAGTGAAAATGACTAAGGTAATTTTTGAAATTACCTTTTTAACCCCTTCTTAAAAGGTATTTTTTACCTTTTTCTTCCTCCAACTAATCCCTAACTTCCCGAGGCTACCGTTTGCAAACCGTCCATTGGATTCCCTCCGTTCAAAAACTAAAATTGCTTGGTTTTTCAAGCTCTATCCAATGGTCCCTTTCTTTTCTTCCTATCAAGACATTGTCTGGGGCCCCCTTTTTTTTCTCCCCCAACCACCCTCTCGAGGGGGCATACCCTCCTACCATTCCTCCATTCCTTCGTTTTAGTCATTGGGGCATCATCAATCTTTTCCATGCTAGGGGCATCATCATTTATCATTTCCTCCCTCATTTGCATTTTATTTTCTTCAAAACACTGTTATTCTAACAATATTTTGAAGAGGGGCAAAATGTAGACATCTAAATTTAATCACTTCCATATGATTAAATTTACTCCTTTTTCGTCTATCATATTAAATATTAATTTACTAAATTAATATTACACCTTTTGTCTCACATTTGTAAAGTATTTAATTTAATAATTAAATGCTTCATCTTTCACCTCCTTCCTCTCTAAATTAAATAAATACATCAATTTATTTAATTTAGTCATTTTTGACCCTTTTGATTTAAAATCAATTTAAAATTCTTTTATTTTCTCTCCTTGTCACATCCTCCATAATCTTGCTCAAATTTGAATTAATTTAATTAATTCATGATTATGATGTGCATCCTCTTAATCAAAGATTAATGTCACATCCTCCTACATTTGCCACTTGCCTCTAATCTTCCATTAATTATTCTAATCCAATATTTGCACAACCTTAACCAAGGTCATTAGCCATATTTAGCACCACCTTTTTAGTCAACCTTTGCATTTACCTCTTTTTAGCATTGACCCTCTTTCCCATGTGAATTTTTAATTCACATTTATTTATCCTAGATTCCCCTATTTTATATGTGAATTTTTAATTCACATTCTATCCTTCCAAGGCTTCTAGAACCTTGAACTTGTCACAATCTCCACATGTGACCAAGTCCCACCTTTTTGCAGCCCACCTTTTATCCTTTAGACTCTCCTAAGAATGTGAATTTTTAATTCACACTTATTTCTCTAACCACCTCTCCTTTTCCCATGGAGATTTTTGAGGAATTCCAAAATTCCTCAAATGTATCTTTCATTCTCACTTGGGGACAAGGAATCCCTTTTTGAGGAAATCTTCCCACTCTCCAAGGTACTTGGAAGGTACTTGTCCTTCCTCCACCTCATGTACCTTTTGGCCACCTCACTTCCACCTCATCTCCCCTTAGCCACTTCACCATCCACATGTCAAGATGTGAGGGCTTGTGAGTTCTCAACTCACCATAGCCCTTTATCTTGACCTTGTTGGATGAATCTCCACCGTTGAATTCTCTAGAGAATTCAAATTCTTCTATAAATACCCCCTCCTCAAGGGCATTTTCAACACTTTCATTTTAGAGCAACCTTATGATGTCAATTTGTATTCTCAAGCATTCAATATCCTTTAACCACCCACTTTGATCATTTTGCATATTCAATCTTGTATTTAGTCACTCAAGAAGCCATCTAAGGAGCACACAAAGTCATCAAAATCAAGGGCCAACCAAGGAGTCTTCAACAGCAAGGAAGGTATAATCAATTTACGTTTGTATTTCATCTCTTTTCCTTGTTTATCACTTTTTAGGCTAATCATTGAGGTGTTCTTAGTATTTTTCCACTTGTATTTTTAGTTATTTTGCACATTAGAGTAGGGTAAAATTCCAAGGTACACACCTAGTATTTGAATTTTTCAATTCTCTAAAAATACTTGAATCTCCCTGGTATAGCAAGTTGGTGCCATGGTAAGGCTGAAAAGGAAGATGGAGATGCCTTTATTGCAGCCTTGGCCACTTGTGCAGGTGATAATGTATGGTTGATAGACTTAGGTGAATCTTTCCACATGACTCCTAACAAAAAATGGTTTAGTAAGTATGAAAATTATGACAGTGGTAAGGTGTATTTGGGTGATGATTCTTTCCTTGATATTGTTAGCCGTGGTAGTATTCATGTGAATTTTACTGATGGTGGAGTTAAATGATTTGATGGTGTCTTGCATATCCCAGGACTAGTAAGAAATTTATTATCTGTTAGCAAGCTAATAGATGCAGGTGTGCATGTACTATTTTTTGAAGAAGGTGTGAAAATGGTGAGAGGTGCTATGGTGATAAAAAGATGAAGCAAATTGGGTAGATTGTACTAGTTTGATGCATGCACAATTGAGTGCAATAGCACTTCTGATAAGATTAATACAGAAACTACTTCACTGAAAAAAGAGATGGTTTCCTCTTCTGTGGATGGTCGTGGCTTTTGGGTACCCAAGGGTGCTTTTTCTACCAAATAAAAGTTTCCTGCAGAGGAGACCATGTTATGGCACCAAAGGCTTGGCCACATTGGAGAGAAGGGTTTAAAAGCCCTAAAAAATAAGAACCTTGTTGAGGGGTTGAATGATTGCAATCTAGAGTTTGATTTATGTGAACATTGTATTTATGGCAAACAAAATCGCGTTCAGTTTTACTCATCTTCTCATAAGTCTTCATGTATCTTGGATCTGATTCACTCTGATGTATTTGGTCCTATTGATGTTCCTTCTATTGGAAAATTGGTTTATTATGTTACTTTTATTGATGATTTCAGTAGGAGAGCATGGGTATATTTTTTAAAGAGTAAATCTGAAGTTTTCAGTCGTTTTAAGGATTTCAAGGCTATGGTAGAAACTTAGATTGGAAAGAAAATTAAATGTTTGAGGACTGAAAATGGTGGTGGATACTATTCTATAGATTTTGACAGATTTTGTAAAGATTGTGGGATTAAAAGACAAAAGACAACTTCGTATTCTCCATAGCAGAATGGAGTTGTAGAAAGAATGAACAAAAACGTTGATGGAGAAGGCTAGGAGCATGTTAAGTGGAGCTAATCTAGAACAAAAGTTTTGGGCTGAAGCTATTACCATTGCTTGTTATTTGATAAATAGATCTCCTACATCAGCGCTTGTTGATAAAACGCCAATGGAGGCATGGTCAGGGAAAAATCCTTCACATAGACATCTGAGAGTTTTTGGTTGTGAGGCATATGCACATGCACCTAAGGAGAAGAGAACAAAATTGGATTCTAAGGCTGTCAAATGTATCTTCATCGACTATAGCTATGGTGTGAAAGGATAAAAGCTTTGGGACCCTATTGTACAAAAGGTAATTTATTCTAGAAGTGTTATTTTTAGAGAAATAAAATCTTCTCCTATTACTTTTCAGCTAGAAGAGCATAAAGAAATTGAATAAAAAAATGATGTGGTTCAAATTCCTTCTACGCCTGAAGATGTTGAACCGAGACCCAAAAATAGACGAGAAGTTGAGGAGAGCTCATCAAGCTCTGAATCTTTAGAAGAGGAGGAAGAAGTGGAAGAACCTCCACCTCAGCTTGTTTGAAGGTCTGCAAGGCAAAGGAAACCACCTCAAAGGTATGGGTATTCACCTGATGATTGGAAGTGTATATTTTCTTTGAGTACTAACATTGATGAACTGAGATCTATGCAAGAGGATTTAGGCAAGAATGATGCAGAGTCCTAGAAAATAGCCATGGATGAAGAAATGGTAGCTCTTAAAAGGAATGATACATGGGACCTTGTACCATTTCCTGAGGGTCAAAAACCTATTGGATATAAATGGGTGTTTAAGAAAAAGATTGGTTCAGATGGAAATGTTGAAAAGTATAAGGCATGGTTGGTTGTGAAGGGATACTCTCAGGTTGAGGGTATTGATTACAGTGATATTTTTTCTCATGTTGCTAAAATGAAATCCATTCATTTCTTATTATCTATTGCAGCATCTTATGATTAAGAAGTGGAACAAATGGTTGTGAAAACTGCATTTCTTCATGGTGATTTGGAGTTAGAAATTTATATGACACAACTAGAGCATTACATGGTAAAAGGTAAAAGCAAGCTGGTTTGTAAGTTAAAGAAATCTCTATATGGCCTTAAACAAAGTCCTAGGATGTGGTACTAGAAGTTTGATACATATGTATTGAGTTTGGGATTTGTGTGGTCTAAATCTGATCACTATGTATATTTTAAATCTGATGGTGATTGTTTCCTGGTAATTGCTTTATATGTTGATGACATGTTTATTGGGAAAGGAAAAGGTTTGATTGTAGAATTGAAATCTCAGCTCTATGTGAAATTTGAAATGAAGGATCTTGGTGTAGAAAAACACATACTTGGGATGGAGATTAGAAGAGATTGTGAGAACAGAAAGCTATGGCTTGGCCAGAGTAAGTATGTTTGTTCTATTTTGCAAACGTTCAACATGCAGGATTGTAAACCACTTTGTGTTCCTGTTACATTAGGAATGAAGCTCTCTATTTCACAATGTCCTACATCCCCATCAAAGATGGAATACATGAGCAGAGTGCCTTACCAGAGTGCAGTAGGAAGCTTAATGTATGCTATGGTCTGTACAAGACTTGACATTTCCCAAGCAATGGGAGTTCTTTCTCGTTTTATGTTTAATCCTGGAAGAGTGCATTGGGATGTAGTTAAGAGGGTCTTTAGATATTTGTGGGGTACAATAGAGTATTTTATATGTTTTCATGGTACAAGAGATCAACATTCCATGAGTATTCATGGTTTTGTGGATTCAGATTGGGTTAGTGATGTCGATCACTAGTGCATGTGTGTTTACTCTTAATGGTGGTGCAATAAGTTGGATGAGCAAGCAACAGGCTGTGGTCACTTTGTCCACTATTGAGGCTGAGTATATGATAGCTACTCATGCCTGTAAAGAAGCCATTTGGCTGAAGCATTTGTGTTTAGATATTGGATTGAAACAAAGTGTAGTTATAGATTATTATGATAGTTAGAGTGCAATCTGCCTTATGAGGAACCCAACTTTTCATGCTAGGACCAAACATATTGATGTTTAGTATCACTTTGTGAGAGATATGGTGGAGGATGGGAGGGTGAAGCTGGAAAAGGTAGAGACAGTGGCGAATGTTGTAGATGCATTAACTAAGCCTATGAGCACAATGAAATTTAGGTAGTGTTTCGAGTCTATGGGCCTTTTGACCCCTAGTAGTTGATCCATGATGGTGTTTTTCCCTTGGCCCTTGCAAGGTATTCAACAAGTGGGAGAATGTTGGGAAATGAGGTGTCTCAACCTTGCTGCATATTTCTCATAATAGTTATTTTCATTTAATATTTTCCTATAGCCGTTACACATTGTTGGTGCTTTGAAAATTGGTTTATTAGGTGTCATAAGATGCCCACATGGTGGTATATTATGAAAGGCCTATTTTTAGGCATATTATGACAAAATTTATGACATTTGTAAGGGTCAAAAATAGGGGTTTTCATTTTGGATGTTAGAGCTTATTTTAG
Organism: Sequoia sempervirens; assembly: GCA_007258455.2. Taxonomy (NCBI): domain Eukaryota; kingdom Viridiplantae; phylum Streptophyta; class Pinopsida; order Cupressales; family Cupressaceae; genus Sequoia; species Sequoia sempervirens. The sequence goes on from VDFB02275145.1 coordinate 24,732, forward strand.
ACTAGAATCTTGCTGGAGAAGCGAATCACATGGTTTTGTAAACCACTGGTGGTTTCTTGTATTGCTAGAGGTCTATAAATTGAAGGCTTGAGGAGTAGTTTTAGATATTGTTATGTTGCTGAAATGCTGCCAGAATTCTTCCAAAGTTGTTAACTAGTGATACTCTTGTAAAAGACTTGCTCTGCAAGTGTATGTAATCTTGTTGTTGGATTTGAAATACATTGAGTAGGCTTTGGAGTGGGGTTTTTCTCCCGAAAGGGTTTTCCCCATGATAATCATTGTGTCATGTGTTTACAGTTATTTCGTTTATGCTCTTATTTGTTTCTTGGAATCTCTATAATATTGAAGTTGAAATTTGCATATTCGTCCTCTCAAGATTAGTGTAGGAAGCGTTTCTACATACCTTTGCTTCCTTACAAATCCGTCATCAATAAGTCTTAAACAAATTTTAGCATCTTCCCAAAATTGAAGTACCTACTAATATGCAGGTTTGCTTTTGTTTAGGTAGAGGATTTAACCTTTTTGTTAAAGACAAAAGATTTAGGGTGTCATGCATGGTGTAGAGAATTTCACAAGATATATAAGAAGTCCTTCTGCAATCAAGCAAAGAAGAACTTCTTGAAGGATTAACAGTTCCTGAATCATTCAATGAACTCATTACCAATATGAAAATGAGTTAGTATGATGCCAAGATGTTTTCCTTCAAAACAAAAGTTTTGGTATGTGTTTATGCTTTCTCTTTTTGCAAATATTGATTTTGAAAATCCTTTAATAATTTTTAATATCAAAAACATCACATAATTATTTTTTAAAGAAAAGTAGGCTTTGTTGACCATGCCAAAAGTAAGAAGTCAAGTAAGATCAGATAAGACTAAATAAAGCTATATATCGTGTATATTGTCCTTCCCAAGGTTAACTATACAAAAAGATCAAAATACTTTTTCTAGTTTTGTCAAAGAGCATTTTGTTCTGACGTGGGAGCTTTTAAGATTATGTTTCTAGTCTCTTATTAATTCTATACTCTTGAGTCCCAATCACTGATTCTTGCAAGGAAAAAAACACAATAAATATTAGAGTTTATCACTCATAAGCATTCTGGAAAAATCTCTTTGTAGTACCACACTAGTTGCAGTTTCTCTATCAAGCAATTTAAAAAATAAAAGAAAATACATGTGAACAAAATTATATGCATACCGAAGACAGGGCACATTAAGTGATATGAAAATTTGAAACCTTGATGCTAAAATATTGTTGCAAAGATTTTTTTATGCAGAAAAGTTATTTTCTCAAACTATATGTAATTTTAGTTGAAATCTTTAACTCTCTTATTAGTCATGTTCAACTGGCGATTCTATCTTTTGCCTTATGTTCCCTTCTGAAATAACCTGTCATGAATAGAAGAAGAAGAATTGCATCCAACATTTTATGTATGTTAGAAGTTTTCTATAACCATAGCATGTACAAGGTAGTGACCCATAGTCAATGCAACTCAATTACAATAAGTAAGATGATAAGATTTTATGAAAATATTGATTGTTCTGCAAAACATTAAAGACAAGGAGCTTAGAAGAGGGGCTGAGAGTGGGAATTGTAGCTAGGCCATGTCATACTGTACCCTCTTAAATATCAAGATGAATCTGGTGATTCCATGATGGTAATTGTTGTGGTGATGTTTTTGGTCTATTCACAATTCCTCTTTGGCCTCATTGATCATGTTAGTGTGTTCTTTAAACCCAAAAAAAATATTTTCATGCTTATCAGTGAATGTTGTACTGACAATGAGCCTCTTCTTGTAAACCAAAACTTAGTTGAATGAGCCATCTGTGGTCCCAATCCTGCATCAAGGCTTACATAGAACACCACTGGGTCTCTATGAAGGTGATGATTTGTTCCTATTCAAATTTGACTGGATTACAACTGAATATACTTAACAATTGCTAAACACACATTTATTGGGTAGTGGAATTTTAAGATAAAAGAAGAAACTTTGAGAGTTATAAATGAGCATTAGAGAGAGATTGGTTGATCTTATACAGATCATAGAAGCTACTAATGGTAACAACATTCTCCTATGATGACATAAGCATGTTGCTCACATGATAAAATTCTAGATAGTTGGAAGCAAAGTGTAACTATGATGAATTCTATAGGAAGATAATTGAGAGTGTGAGTACCTTGTTCTTTGTCATTCTTGGTTGAAATGATTTGAATTATAAAGTGATTCCTCTATCATGTTCCATGTGTTAGAGGGGGAAATGTGATCTCCAAGGGCACACACTTGGTGATATACATGTACAGGAGTTGACTCTTTAAAAGTATAAGTTGGATCTAAAGCGATAATTTTACTGCTTGGTGATATGCAAGTATACTTGAGTTGACTCCTTAAAAGTAGAAGCTGGATTTGTAGCGATAATTTTACAATTTTGGTGAAAATTGGCCTGTACTATACCCTCACAAGACTACTTTCAAGATTTATGGAAGAATATTTCTTTCAATTTGAAGTAAATCTTCTATTTGTTAGGAAAAAGGTGTGTTGTACACCTTGCATATTATATTTAATGTAATTATTCTTGGGGCCACTTAATGTTGCATGTAACATTGGCACATAAGTTAAGTTGATAAAATTTAATTATTTAATATTGGGGAAAATAATAAATAAAGCACCCAATATTAAATAAAGGGACATGGTTTGTAATCTCATAGTTATAGTCACATGGTTTTGTGCAATACCACTTAGTGGTTTTGTGGGAGCTTGCTTCTATAAAAGCAACCACAAAGGTAGTTATTGTGAGATGCAATTTTGCATAATTAGCTTTGGTTATCATTTGTGAGGGTTTGAAGCATGGAACAAGATGTGTGGTTGCATGCTTGTTCGCATGGATTGCTTGGAGAGAGCTTGTTGCTTCAATGGTGTTCATGGAGACTCAGAGGATGTATTGTAATCTTTATTGCTAAATAATACATGAGAGATGGATGCTTTTGGAGGCTAGGTCTTTTCCTTCTTGAGGGTTTTCCTAGGGTATATCTTGTGTCATATTTTCATGGGTATGTTGTCTATTCTCTTGCATGTGGATTCTAAATACTTAGATGCATAGATTTCTTTGTGGGTTATGTGGAAATTGTCTTTAATTGGCTGCAAGTTTCCAACAAGTGGTATCAGAGCTTTGGTTATGCTTGTATAACTTTTGGTTGAGAAAAATCTTGTTTAAGTTTGAATCTATGCATTGCATGTGAGAATAAAATACATGGCAAGATATGAGGGTTTTGAAGGTGTTTTATTGCAGATCTTTAAGGGTTTTAGGTTTGCTGATTAAATGGGTTGTTTTTGGATTTGGGATGTGAGAAATTTTGGGTGAAATAGGTTTCTTGGTTTTGTATTCAAATGGGGGTTTTGGGGGTGAGATTTCATAGATGATCTCCTAGTCCAAAATAAACCTCACGGTTGGATCTGGGTTGGCCGAGAGACGAAAATTGATATATAATTTGACCTATTTTTTATATTTTGAAAAATTACAAATTTTTATGCCCATGCCTAGATCGTACGAATGTAAAAATAATATTAAAATAAAATAAAAATCGGTTGAAATACTAATTGAAAAAGGTTTTTAATTAAAAAAATTATTAAAATCTAACCCCCCACTAGACGATTGTCGTACCCCCTGACAGGGCCGCCGGTCCTGTCGGCGACCTGCCTGGTGGGCCTGTCGACCTTCATTGCCAATAGACTTTATTTAAAGGCTTTTAAAGTTGTTAAAATGAAGATTTTTAAATGTTAAATATTTCGCCATGAATTATTTAAAGGGCCCATGCAATCTTTTTGAATTTAAAATAATTATTTTTGAAAAGGATTCCGGGTCCGCCACCCAAGGAGCGGTGCCGCCCAGGAGGGGCCACTGCTCAGTCACCAAGGGTGGGTAAATTTTTTTTTGCCTTAGGTGCAAACTGTGCTTTTGTTTTAGAGGGGCATAACTTTTTCCCAATATGTCAGATTTTTGACTTCTTGGACTTTTTGGAAATCCAACTTAGAGCTCTACACTATGGTGATAGATATTTTTCAAGATTCTGCAATTTTGATAGTCTTTTGCTCGGTCAAAGTCAAGTGTTTATTTTGAGTTTTGAGAGGGCATATCGGGTGCATACAGAGTCAGATTTTGGACTTCGAATAGTCAATGGAAAGCTTGTTCAGAGAACTACATAGTGGATTAGGTTTGGAGATATTTTGGCATGGTTTATTTTCTATTTTCTTTATCTGAGCTGTTTATGGGTTTCTTTGACTATGGTGATATTATGAGTTAATGGATGATCGGATCTTGGAGATTTGATGATGGATTCATTGCATGCTCATTTGTACATCTCAGATTATTCTATTTGACATGGTTATCAGTATATGGTTGGATTTATATGATATATTGATGTATCTACAAGTTGTGCAATGTTGTAGGTGGCTCATGCTTACATGTTACATTTATGACTTGGACATGGGTTGTCTTTTCCCATTGATATTTCAATGTTGATGCATGTTCAGTTTTGGTGGCTTGGTTTAGTCACTTGGTTTGCTAGTTTTGTTGTCATGTTAAGGAGATGAGATGATATTACCAAGTACAATCATGATATGGGACCTATGTAGTTGACTATGATTATGCAGATATGTGGACATGGTTGGGTTGAGTTGTTACTTTTGGTGGTGATTATGGTGTCATGGATGTTTCTTCTGCTTTAGAGACTTTAGCATGTCATGATGGTTTATGTAGGTGCATTGTTGGTGGTGTTGGATTGGTTCTTGATTATGGTTGTGGTGGTGTATGTTTGTGGTATGAGGATCATGGTTTTACTTTTCCTTTTGGGATCTCTTATTATATTTGAGTTCTTTGATTGTGTGAGGGCCTTTGGTTGATCTTCATGAGGAGATTTTTGTCATGAAGTCTTGGATAGCTTGATTACATTTTTCAATGGGAGCTTTTGATAGTGATGGTTTTGGCAGTGATGGATATGGTTATGATGGTTTTGCAGTTGTAGGTATCTTCTTGGCTTGGAGATTATGGTTCTACTTTTTATGTTATAGACATTTCAGTTGTGTGTGTAGACCTGGATGATCTTCATGGAGAGGATTTTTTTCATGATGCCATGTGTGACTTGGAATGACAGTTTAGTGGGAGTTGTTGGTAGTGACGTGGATGCATCATTGGTAAGGTTATCTCCATGTGATTAGAGATATGGCTTCCTAGTTTAGAGTCTATTTGTTATGATGCCATGTTTTACTCTTGATACTAGTTCAAAGTTTGGCATATTACATGTTCTCTTGAGACTAGGATGTATATATATGTTATGGTGCATGTGATCTCATATAAGGAGATGGTTAGATCATGATGCCATGGTTATGTTTTTTATTCGTGATTGGATATATGACATTGATCTTGTGTGGTTCTCTTGGTATTGAGTATTACATTGGCAGTTGCTTGGTACTTCCTTGATGGTACTACTGGTAGAATTACACCCAAGATGGTTTGAAGAGAGGAGGCTTAGTGGCCACTGCAATTAGAAATACTAACCTTCCAGATGAGAGTGAGGATAGCTACACTCCATGAGATGGAACAATATAGGTGGAAGTGCTCGAGTCTACTTTCTAAACTACTAATTTATTTTGAAAATGGTTGAGATTAAGTGGTTTAAAGAGAGGATATGCACAAATTGCTATTTTTTTGTCAGGAAAAACATAACATAACAACTCTTATCTGACCTAGCATAGTGAACTTTTGATATTTTTAAAATTGCTATGGTCAGAAGTTAGCTAACAATATGTATTTGATGCACAATTTTTCTGATAATTTTTTAATGAATATTTGATTTTTTACTAATTTTCTAAGTGGGCACTTCCTAAAAAGCAAAATTTTGGCCGTGCTCCCCCAACATTTTTTGGAAAGTAATAGATTTTTAAAAATAAAAAAATAAAATTGTAGAATGGTGTCTAGTTTCTAAAAATGTAATTTATTTGAAATTTCGATGAATGGTTAATTTATAATGAAAAAACACTAAACACTGCTTTTTGGCAAAAAATAGACATACAAACAAAAGAAATTATGGATGAAATGCTTAACATTGTCAAAAAGTGAAAAAAATTACATCGTTGGATAGCTAAGAGAGAACCTAACATTACCCATGTGTTTGATTTTATCGATATTGAACCGGATGCAATCC
>VDFB02275146.1:0-16006 GCA_007258455.2 Sequoia sempervirens
TGGATCTTTGATTTTCCAAACTTGAGATGATGAGAAATGAAAGGTGGAGATGGAGTTTCGAGTGGAATTAGGAACAACTTCTTAATATACTTTGCATTTCACTCTTGAAGTCCTCTTTTACATCGGTGGACATCTTTGATGGATGAAATTCCTTTTTTTCATTTTACACCATATTTTCTTTGACTAGTGAAGTTTGATAGGGATTATTAACTTATTTTTCTTTTGCCTCCATTTTTATTTTATTTTTCCATTTTTATTTGTTGATTCTTTTTCTTCATTGACTTTCTCTTTTCTTTGATATAGATTTCTCTCTTTTTGCTGGTCCAAATTAGAGGGTAAAAATATGTGAGCATGTTGATTCATCGCATGGATGGTTGAAGTAACAATAGAGGTTTTATCATAAGGACCCTTCATGCTCCCCATGTTGATGGTTGCATTAGGTAAAGTTGCCTACGATATTATGGAGGTATTGTTGACATGTTTGGATTCTTTGATTTTATAATAACTGATGCCTTGTTGCTTAGGATTGTTGATTGTCTACACTAATTCTAAGATATCCTAGTCATGTAGGTTTAATCCTTTTCTTTGATAATGCATCCACTAGTAAATTTCCACTTAATATGACTTGTCTTGGAAACATAAGGATACTTCTTCTATGTTTTGTTGGCAATCTTCTTGAAAGTAGTGGTAGAAATACTAGATTGTGATTGTTCTTCAAAAGATACTTGTGATTCATAATCAATTTAGAAATATTCTTCATGATTCATGATTGGAGTGTCACCCTGAAGGTTTGTGAACTTTATCATTGCTTGATCATTTGTAAGAATTCCAAGAGTAGAAGACTCTTTTTTTGAATGAACATCATCTATCTGTCTATATAAAGTAAGCATCTCATGGGTAGATGTAGGAGTGTTTGATGTATGAACATGATCATCATTTTTAAATCTTGGGTGGATTGGAATAACTCATTAGTTCATGATAATAGTTTGGATAAGTGCACTCTTCATGTTGACTTATCTCATATAAACTATCGTTAATGGATTGGAAAATTCTATGTAGATCATGATAGTACTTCAGAGATATGGGGTCTTTATCTTGACTTGTTTCAGAGCAACTTTTGTTATACTCAAGATTATATTCTTGACATGGACCTTGATTTTATGGCGAAGTATGGATGAAATACTTTTGAATAGTCTTAATGGATTGGATAAGGTGATAACAACTTGTTTTATATTGGAGTTTCTTCAACATGTCCAATCATGAAGTCAAATGAAGGAGTTATGTTGCAATCTGAGACATATTTAATACCATCATTTCGATATAGAACATTGCTAGACATTACCAACTGATCTTGATTATGCATTTGGAAAGTATCTTGATACATGTCCAAATCCTCATAATGTGAAGAATGAGTAATATTGATATTTGCTACTACATTATCATAGGTATGGTTCACATTGTTACAACTCAACATCTTTTCAAAATCTTTGGCCTTCCCATGATTGAGCATTGGATCTTTATAGATTCCTAGATCTTTGTTCCTAGGTTGTTGATCGATATTTACTTCCCCTTGATCAATAATGTCTTGGATGAGATGTTTTAGCTTAACATGATTTTGTGTTTTATGGCCTCTTTTTCTATGGTATTGGAAAAATCTTAGTCATTATACCATGAGGCTTTTATTTTGGGTTAAGGATAATTGTGAAACTCAGGAAGTTCAATGTGCTTTGGTTGGATCAATTTCTCTAGGATTGTTTGAATGGGTTCCCCTAAGGGAGTGAATTTCCATTGAGGAACATTGTTAGGTCTTGGTGGTGGTCCTTGTGAAGGATTAGTGTTTTGGAAATTCTATTGGGTATTTTGTTGTGTGTGTGAGTTAGATGGCACATTTATAACAAATTTTACATCCACCACACCATCATTAGTTACATTCTTATTTTTGGCCCATAAATGGAGTTTGTCATCAAAAATAGATGATTGGTGATAATTTTGCACGTGTCCTTTGGAAATGATTACTCTTTCAATGTTTAGAGCTTTGGAAAGAAGTTCATCAAAAGTTGATATGCATTTCATTCATATTTGGAAGGCAAGGTTTGTGTTTAGATTACTTGCCACAATCTCTACCTGTTGTTCTTTGGGTATTGACCATTTGCACTTGCTCGCCTTGTGTCTCCATATTTGTAGGAAAGAAGCAAAGGATCCTCTTTTGTTTTTTAAGAGTGTATAATTCCTCCAAGGTGATTTCAACATCAATATTGTAGGATAAATGAGCTACAAATTGATCTATGATTTCTTGGATGTTTTAATGTCAGGTGGTAGATGTGAGAACTATTCAATAGCTTACCCACCCAAACTACGTGGAAAGAGGCACATTAGATATGGATCATTATAGGAAACTTCCATGCAAGATACATATAATTCCCTTATGTTCTCTTCAGGGTCACCACATCCTTTTGTATTTATCAAACTTTGGTATTTCAAAGTGTTCCCGAGAAATGGTAACATTATGATGCTTCTATCGAATGGGTATGGGCAAAAGTCTTGAACAGTGTATGATTTTTTCATCTTTCCCATTTATATATCATAAATAATTTTTGTTAACATTTGGATTTGTGAGGATATTTCTACAAGTAAATTTTTTTACTTATGGATTTTACCTATTGTATAGATTTGAATCTTAATATGGAGGAACATTTGTGTCATATGAACCCGTTTGATAGTGGATATTTTTTTGAGGTAAAGGACCAGTTTGATATTGAGGATTATTTTGAGGTATGGGGCTCGTTTGATAATTGCCTTGATGTTGGGGAGATGCATTGTGAGATCCATATGGACTTTGGTGGATGATGTTTTGTTGTGAAGGGTTTCGTTGTTGGTAATGGATGTATGATGGATGTTGAGGATTTTGTTGAAGAATTTGTTGTGCAATCAAGTATTGGGATATTTTTTGTTGTTGTGCTTGAAGTTTTTGTAAGGTGGTGTATTGTTGAGTTGAGGATGTTGTGATGTTTATTGATTTTGTGGAGTGATATCTTGAGAATATTGATGTTGATTTGGGACAATTTTTTGTTGGTTTTGATGTTGATGCTGATGTTGTTGATTTTGGGGTTGAGGTAGTTGAAATTGATATTGTCGTTGTTGATTTTGTTGTTTGGGTTCTTGTATGCTAGGGACATCTGTGTGCATGTTTTTTGAAGGGGGATTTGTGAATGGATCCATCCCATAGTTCATCATGTTTGTGTTTGGTATGTTCATGTTTGGTATATTTGTGTTTGGTATGTTCGTGTCCATTTGGTTGGTGTATGGTGGTGGATAGTTTATATTTTGGAAGCCTAGACTTTGAGTGTTATATAGAGGATTGTTATATTAATTTAGAAATTTTGTTTAATCCACTCCTTATAGAGTGACTGTGGGTTGATTTGGTACATTTTTTGAAGGATTATTTTCAATGATATTATGTATCAGGGGTTGATTTTTTGATGGATGATTCTTTGCTCCAAAACCTAAAAAGGTGTGTCCCTAAGTTGATTAATATCAAAATCTATGGGAAGTTTGGCACTAGCTTTTTTGTAAGTTTTAACATGTATAGGTTCAAATCAAGATGTAACATAGCCTCTATTGCACTACTAAGAGATGGGTCTTGTGACATCTCTAGTAGCTCATCAGGAGTAAATTTATGAGGCTTACTAGTGATGTCCTCTATATTAACTATTTTAACTTCAACAAGGTTGGGTTGTATTTTTGTTGGAAAAGGAAGTTCATACCCTTTAGAATTAGTTTTAGGCATTCCATAGGGTTGGTCACTTATACTTGTGGTAGTAGGAATATTTGAACCACTATGATTTGACTCCATGTTTTTCTTATATTTAGACCTTGTTGTAACCATAAAAAACATCAACCCTAGGAGACGCTAGATGCAAATGACTTTGTTGAAACTTTTTTGTTGCTTTAAATTGAGCTAATAATGACACCTTAATTGGCTTTAGACCAATGTTGAATGATTGTTTGAATGGATGGAGGATGTGGAACCTTCAATTTTGATAAAGTTTAGACTAGATCTTTTGTTTAGGTATGTTTGAGGATGATGATGAGATTACAAACTTTGGGAACAAACTCATGACTCCAAAGTAGGTTTGATCATAATGATTTTGACACTAACTCAACCAAATACTTGAAAAGAGATTTTTTTCAAGCATGAAGCCAAACTAGGTGATAAGATGAAGATCTAAATCCAAATTATCAGATCTCAAAATGTTAGGTTACTATTTGGAATGAAACATTTTGATAATGAGGTTGATCATTTTTTTTGGTGAGTGGAGTTGAGTTGATCCAATGATATCTTAGAAGTTGTTTAACAAGCCCAAAGTCATGGTGAACAAAGGTTTATTTATTGTTGTTCTGACTAATACAATTGAATACAAGTCTATTTTGCATAAATTTCAAGTGATTTAGTGTTTGCTAATCAAAATACAAATTCTAGAAATGCTTTAAAAGTTCTTTAGTTTTTAAGTCACAGTCAAAGGCGTCATGTTGTTGTGAAAAGGCATTGGACTATTTTCTTCAAAAGCATTGAAGTTTTTGCAAAGGCATTAATGTCCAATAGAAGTGTCGCATTGTTGAAGCAAACACATCGCAATATAGATTTTTGTTTACCCTAAACAAAGGCATCGAGATGTGCAAAGGCACCAAGATGCAAAAAAAGTGTTGTTTAGATAAAAATAGAAGCATTAGTTTTCAAAAAAGTGTCACACTATTTGGACAAATCCATCACTCTATTCGGTGGTTCTTTTATGTGCAAATTGACCTAGGAGTTTGAATTTTTTGAAATGTGTAAAGTGATAGAAAGTAGCAAACAACATGTAAGAGTAACTCAATTGGATTTTGAAAGACTTGAATGTGTATTCTTCTGCAAGACCATAGTAATTGGTATCATGGATAGATTCACAATAAAGACATGCCATAGAACACATTCTAATTATAGTGGTAGATCAGGATTATCAACTTAAAGTGGGCCTGCATAATAAAATACCTTACAACGAGTGGATGGCTAGAGTATTCCAAGGTCACGTACCACCTTGATACCTCTTACCTTGAAAGGAAATGTTCCTAACAAGGGATTATTGTCACCTCAAAAAAGGTTGGTACATAGCAAGTAACTTCACACATTGATCCTTGTATGTTGCACCACTTTAAGTTGACAGTTTATAAATGGCTCTTAGGCTTCTAAATTTTACGAGGTTCATAGTAGGGGTTTGCAGTGAACAAAGATCCCATCTAATATGTTTAATTTGATAGGGGTCACCTCTCTCCTCACCACCTATATGTGTCTTGATAGACCGAGGGTCACCGAGCTTGGCTTGAAGGATGCTAGCTACTCCTTTGGGTATAAATTTTGTTCTCCCCCCTTTATATAGCTTGTCGAAAAACATGTTTGAGATAAAAAAAATTAGGGCAATGAAGCCCCCAAGAAAGTCTCCTACTTAGAATTAAATGGAACTAGTGTTACTTTTAGTCATCAAGATTGTTCTTGGGAATCATGAGAGGAGAGCATACGAAACACTAGACCTCAAGGTGAAAAAAAATATGCAAGTTAGTGGTCTTTCTAATTTCTAAGATCACACTAAGGCACAAGGAAATAGCATACATACACACTAACCTACCAAACACACCAAACAATTCATTTTAAGTGCACTAAGGATTCAAATGTTTGGTTCAATTTTAAAGCACCAAGGGAAAATGAACTTTATTGGTAAATTTTAATCCCAAATTGAAAAGTGCAAATTGTTGGTTCATTTTAAGCACCAAAGGAAAGTGATAGTTGTGGGGTTCATTTTAAGCTCCAAAATGAAATGTTAAGATGTATTTTAAGAACCAAAATAAAGTGAAATAGTTGTTGGATCAATTTTAAGAACTAAATTCAAATGTGAATCCTAGATTAATTTAAAGCCTACAAAACCATCAACATTAATAATTTTTCTTTGATTCTCATCTTCTCCCATTAATTTCCAAGGTGTTGAAAATTGTTAGTCTTGACACAAAAGATCAAGGAAACAACAAATTTTTAGAGTTATCTAAAAGTCAGATTTGAAATAAAATTAAACCTTAACAAATTAAGTCACTATTATACCTAAAAAAGGCGTCACACTGTTGTGCAAAAGCGTCACACTATTGATGGCATAAGCATCGAACTTCTACAAAAGCATCAAACTTTTATAGAAGTGTTGTGTTGTACTTGTAAATAGAGGAGGAAATATTAGAACAAAAACATTGTGATAGGATAGAGGTGTCACATTGTTGATTTGTAGAAGTGCCATGATTTTGCGGAAGTGTCCCCCTTTGACAAAAGTATCACGTTATACTTGTAAGCAATAAAGCTAGATTATAATAGAAGTGATACAATAAATAGAAGCATCGATATTTGAGCTACATAAGTGTTAATCTTTAATGAAAGCATCAAACTATTATTGTAGAAGAGCCACACTTTTTCTATAACTTGCAATCTGATAGAAACTAAAAAAAATTTGGTTAGAATATGGATGTGGGTCCCACAGACCATGCGACCTATGGTTAGCTCAAATGATCAATTAACATCAAAATAGAAGCAATTAGGATCTTAAAACATCAAGAACCTACAAGATCATGATCAAATGGAAGCCATGCTCAATGAAATTGATCTAACATTGCTAACATAATTCAATTAAACTCAAAGAAATATAATTCTAAACAATTGAATTTATTGTCAAACAAATCTCCAATCCCATTGTGGACTAATACAAACTTGGAGTGATGTGGATTGCTCAATTTTTCCTAATCTTTGTGCAAAATCTTGGTTGAAGAGGGTTAATTCACAAAATGGGGCTCCCAAATTGCTCAAAAATGGCTCAACAATTCAAGAGAGTAAGGATACGAAAGATTGTGAATATCAATTCATGTAAAAAGGCTTGGTATTTATAGACTTTTGGAATTATGATCAATGGTGAGAATAAGAAATGCTAATCAATGGATGAGAAGAAATTAAAGAGGTGAGTGTGGATCAAGAATTCAATCAAGGGTTAATAATCCAAGAAGGCATGGATCAAGGATTTAATCAAGGGCTCATAATCCATGAGAACTCAACAATATACCTTAATTTATGGAAATATGTTGGAGATATTGTTCATGTGGAGGGAAGAATTTGAATTTGAAAAGGGAATATTTTTCAAGAATATTATTTTCGGAAGTTGGAGGATTGGAGGAAAATTAGTTATTTAAACAATTATGAAAATCATTTAATTGTGTAGGTTGGAATAATTAAGACCTTTAGTTAAATAATTAATAATAATTTAATAAAAGAGGAAAATTAATGTTTTAATTAAATAATTTGGAAAATTATTTAATCAAAAGGGAGAAAATTAGAATGAAGAAGAAGAATTAATCAAATAACCTTAATTATTTTAGGAGAATAAAGTGAATTTAACTAAATAATTGAAAATTATTTAATTAAATGGAAGAAATAGGTGAATTATGATGTTAGTAAGTGAAATCAAGGTGTGTGATATGCTCAAGACATTTTTAGGTGTCTATAGGGTCTAGCCTAAAAACAACCTTAGTGCACCCCTCAAACTATTAGGTAGTGTAAAGGGGGGTGGTGACCCTCAACGCCATGCATATATTTTCTATCAAGGAGGTGTTACAACATGAGAAACTCAAATATTTTGAAGATCTCACATGCAAAAAAAAATATTATACATTCTAATTACAAATATACAAAATGGATGGTGTGCTTTCACTTCAAGATATGAATGAATCTACAAATTGCATTGCACTATTATTTAACTTTTTCCTTTAATGAATGCTCGGGTCTAACAAATTTATACTAAGATATCAGTATTGATCAATACATGATCTAGTGATTCAAAATCAATTCTAATTTGAGTAAACATTTTAAATTGCATACATTTATTTCTTTCAAAAAATAGAGCCATCATATTAGAGAGGAAATAGATGGTAGGAGATGAATATTGATTGATATCTCAAAGATTAAGAAATTTGTAACTTAATTTATTTTGAAATGTAAATTTTTCTTATTCTTTTTAAAAAACTAAAGAGAAATAAGAGCGATCTTTTTATAATTTATATATAATTTAATAGATACTTGCAACCCATACATGAATCAACATAATTTATGTTTTGATCATGTAAACACGTGAAAATATATTGATTGATCCCATGCACTGATCCTAATTTATTTAACACCACATCCAATCATCTCCTTTGCTAACCATTTAAAAATAACTTTATTTGATTAAATTCATCATATTTCATCTTTTAATTAAATAAATCAATTTTATCTGATTAAATCATTATCTCCTATTAATTAAATAAATTATTTTGTTTAATTAATCCTATTCTCTTTTTAATTAAATAATCATTTTATTTAATTAAGTTCTAAAGTCATTCCTCCTTTAAATTAAATAAACTAATTTATTTGATTTAAATCTAACACCATCCTCTTTAATTAAAATAAATGCAGCTTTATTTAATTAATTTTAAAGTATTATTCCTCTCATTTTCATTTATTTTAATCCTAAAATCTAAATCAAAAGGTCAAATCAACAATTCCCATTAAAGTTAATCAAATCATGATTAATGCTAACACTAATCACTCAAATCCTCTAGATTTTGCAACTTGTGCAAGGAAATTAATTTAATTATTTATTAATTCCTCCATTTCATTCAAAAAAGGCATAAAGGCGGAATATTCCTCAAATTTGAAAATCTCCCTCCAAAGGACTTGTCCATCCAACAAGGCATTAAAGGCCTCTTACATGTCCTTTTCTTGACCAAGTGGCATTTAATTCATCTTTCATCTCCCTCCAACATGTCACTTCTCCAAATTTGAATTTCCACCTAATAGCATTAATGTGCACATTCATCAAAATGTGCTCCACCTTTGTCCACTCACATGTTGACAAGTGGCATTGTGCTATTGATTGGTGTTTGATCCCACATTCATCCCTTTTTATTATTCTTCCATCATCTCTTCTATAAATAGAAGGCTCTTTTACTAATTTAGGATCCACAAGTCTATTTTACTAGTCATTTGAATCCACAAGGATCCACAATCTTAGGGATTTTCATCCACAACATATGCAAAGTCATTATCTTCATGTTTTGAATCAAGTTCATCCATTTTCATAGTTTTTCATCAATTCATAGCTAGGTTATGGAAAAATTTCACCAAGGAGCATCAATCATCATCCATTGATCATCAAGCTTGAAGGAATTGGGAAAGGGCTATTTTCCACATCAAAATAGCACCAATTCCCCCATGGGATTAAGAGTTTGAGCATTGAATAGGATTTGATAACTTTTATTTGTGTTCTTCATGTTATTTCTTGTTCTTTGCATTTCAAATGAATCTTATGGGGAATGATGTTTCTAACTTGCATATTGGACTAATATTGTGTTTGTTCTTTGTGTTTGTGTAGGTATAGGATCACTATTCACAGATCACAAAGCTAGGTATTCCTAGAATAATGCCTTCACTTGTAGTAGTACCATTCGAATAACCATTACAAGAATTGTATGAAGAGGTTTGTCTATATATGGCTTGATTTGACTACATACCTTTCTAAAGCATATTTTCTTACTAGTTTTTCATAACACAACCAATTAATTTTTATGAAAGTAATGTAAGGTAAAAGGATATTTGAAAATAAGTTATTTCCTAATAGTATTTTATAAATACCTTTCTCAAGCTATATTGACGAGTAGAAAAATACTATCATGACTATGACAAGGTTGTACCTATGCAACTTAATGACAAGATCTCAATTTCTTATTAATGCTAACAAAAATAGAAGAAATAGTACAATAGCTCTACTTTACATGTATTCTTTGTAAGAATCAAATTTGAGGCCAAGTTATATGGCTTGATTAGCAGTCATAATTACAAAGGAGAGGAATCATAATACAAGTGTTGTGCATTGTAGCACAAGGTTGAAAAATGTATTTTTAATAGTCATGTTTCCACTATAAGACCATGAAGTTTGGTTACAACTCAGCCTACAATAGGGGCCACAATACACCCCTTGAAAACCTAATTATTTATATGAATTCTAGGTGGAAAATTCTACCAAATTTTAATATTATAGCAAATAGGACTACGAAGTTTGGTTACAAATCAACCTACAATAGGGGCCACAATACACCCCTTGAAAACCTAATTATTTATTTGAATTCTAGGTGGAAAATATTACCAAATTTTAATTTTATAGCAATATGGCCCCCAAAATAAGGGGGTATTTAATAATAATGACAATATTTCTTAAAAAATAAGTGAAAATATTATAGTAATGGTGATATATCCCCCAAAATAAGAAAAAAAAATATTAATGATGAGTATGATTTAGAATTGTAATGTGTATTATAAATTCTAGGCAATTAGCCACCAATGATGCACTATTTACTAAGGAAAAATGATTTAATATAAAATTTTAATTAATTCATGGCAAGGTAATCTAAATAGTAGCTAATATTTTTTTTGGTAAGTTGCGATAATTTAGTGCCCCTTATAATTGATCCTATTTGTCAAAATTGAATCTCTAGTTTGAACTATTCCTGATGATATCTCATAAAAATAATCTATGCAAATATTTTTAGAATAAATAATTTACAAAAGATACTTGCACAAATTTGTATTTTGTAATGTGAAGTAGAGCCAT
Organism: Sequoia sempervirens; assembly: GCA_007258455.2. Taxonomy (NCBI): domain Eukaryota; kingdom Viridiplantae; phylum Streptophyta; class Pinopsida; order Cupressales; family Cupressaceae; genus Sequoia; species Sequoia sempervirens. The sequence continues at coordinate 10,707 of VDFB02275146.1, forward strand.
TCATAAAAAATATAATTGATAAGGCATTGAAGATATTGCAATTGTTAAGAATTAGGTGTTGTACACCTTACATAATTTTTATAATGTTTAATTTATTATTATACATGTGTTGTGCACCTAGGGGTACTTAGAAGTGCATGCATCACTAGGAGTTAACATTATTAGCCCTTTGTATGTTGTATGTGTAACATTGAGACATGTTGAATGTAAGTTGTAAAAATATATTTTACTATCATTGGAGAAAGTAATTTAATAAAGCAATCTAATATTAAATGTGGGTCATGGTTTTGTAATCTCATGGTTTTAGTCACATGGTTTTATGTAATACCACTTGGTGGTTTTGTGCGGGCTTGTTTCTATAAAAGAAAAAGACAAGGTAGTTGTCTAAGGTTTTCTAGTTGAGGTTTGAGTCTTCTTTTAGAAGAGCGCATATGTGAAGCTATGGCATGGGATGTGGGGTTACATGCTTGGACACATGGAGGATGCATTAGAGAGGCTTGGTCTTTCAGAGGTGTTCATGGAGGCTCTAAAGATGTATTGTAATGTTTGTTACTGAATAATACATTAAGCATGGATAATTTTGGAGGTTTGGTTTTTCCCTCTATGAGGGTTTTCCTAGGTTATATTTTATGTCATCTTTTGATTGGTATGATGTCTATTCTCTTCAATGTGGATTTTGAATACTTATTGAACCAGCATAGATTTCTCTTTTGGGTTGTGTGGAAACTATCATTAGATGACTACAAGTTTCCTTTCATTTGGTATCATATCCATGGTTGTGCTTTGATAAATCTCTAGGTTGAGAAAAAATCTTGTTTAAGTTTCAATCTACGGTCTTGCACAGAGAATGAAAACATTGAAAGATATGAGGGTTTTGCAAGTTTTTCATTGAAAATATGAGGGTTTTGAGTTTGTTGTTATGATGGGTTGTTTGCAGATTTGCGGTTTGAAAAATGTCGAGTCAAATGGGTTTCTTGGATGTGCATTCAAATGAGGGTTTTATGGGGGAAATGTTGTAGATGACCCTCTAGAACAAAATGGACCTCACCATTGGATACAAGATGATCGAGAAAGAAAGATTCATATAAAATCTTCCCTATTTTGGCTACTGAAAAAAATTAACCCTATATTTCTATTTCCATTACCATATATCACAAATTATTAAAGAAAGAAATTGAAAATCATTTTAAAATGACTTATTAACCATCAGTCCCCACAAAATTTATTAGCTTAATTTATCGACATGCTTTTGGTTGGTAGCTAAGCCCTCCTAACAAAATCCCTTGATCAGGTGGGCAACCAATTAACCTGAATCTCTACGTAGATTTAAAATTCAAACTACAGTTTTAATCAAAACCCTTTAAATTCTATTTAAAATGCACTACCCACTAAAAATTTATGTGCTGCTAGGGCATTGCCTACACGTCACCACTGTTAGCGGGTCATTGGTGGCTCCACCCGATGACCAACCTTTCTCATTCCATAGGGTAGATTGGGGAACTTTTATTCAAATGAGCATAACTTTCACCTAGATTATCAAATTTTCAACTACTTAGTCATTGGAAATTGGGTTTTGAGTACAATGCTATGGAATAGGTTTGGCTTCCTCATTTTGCTATTTTGACTAGTTTTTAGATGTTGAAAGCCTGATGTTATTTGTTACACAGTTTTTAGCATAAATTTTGCATACAAAATTGATTTTTCAATTTTGAATAGGTGTTGGAGAGCATGTTCAGTGTACTTCATAATGGTGTAGTTATATTTTTAGTTTGATGAGTATAGAGAGTTGTGTTCTTGTTTGAACACTTGTGGGTGCTTGAGATTTGGGGTGAGATTGTGTGATTATCTAGATGATTCAAGAGGTGAAACCTTGAGGGAGTACATGTTTTCATGTGATTTTCATGACGGTACAATTGGTTTTTAGATTTGATGCTTCCTGGTGCAGGTTTACATGTGATTTTCAGAGTTAGACTTTGATGGTGACAAGTACATAGGTTGTCTTTGGTTTTTAGATCATGTTTGGACATGGTTTGAGAGTTTGAGTCTCATGTGGGTGATAGTTGAGTGCAGGTACAACATTGGTGTTGATTATGGTATCATGATTATGCAAGTACACTTTTGCATTAGCATGACATAATCAGGTTTGTGGTGTTTTGGTGGTGATTTGGTTTGGTGTTAGGAGGTTGTTTTTTATCTCCTAGATGATTTTTTGGTTAGTTGACTATGGTACTTGGGTGTGAACATGTTTGGAAAATCAAACCTTAGGTTGATTTGGTGTTTTGAGTCATTTGGTCTACACAATTATTCTCTTTGACATCTCAATTTGTAGTTTACTAATGTGATGATGAATTTGCATGTTTCAGTGATTGGATCTACGAGTTATGGAATTGGTAGGTATGCACAACCTATTTATTATAGTAGGATGGCTCGGATGTGGAATGTCTATATCCACCAAGTTTGATTAAGTGTTGTTGTAGAATTTGTTAGTTGGCCTTGTCTGTGGTCATTTGTATGTTGGTATGTGTTCTTTGAGATGAGAGGATGGATGATGTTTATAGTACTCAGATTGTCAGTTTTGGTACTTGTAGCATGATGGGTTTATCAATTTGTGATGGATATCTTGGTTACACTTTTCATTGGGAGATTTTGATAATGATGGATTACTGATATTGAATATATTCCTGATGGTTTGTTGGTAGTTATATATTCTTGGATTGGAGATCTTGGTTTCACTTGATTTTATTGACATTTCAATTATGTTCGTACACATGGATGATCTTCAACTGTTATCACTATTCCATGTGTGACTCAATATCATGATTCAATGGGACTTGTTGGTAGTGATGTGGATTCACCATTTGATGGTAGATGATCTTCTTTAGTGTTGAAAATGTTTGGAGGAGCTCTTATATTCCGTTGTTGTAGAGAAGTCTTTCACATTTGTAGATTCACTAATGGGAGATGACTATCTTCATGATGGTTGGATATGTTTAAATCTTGGAGCCATGGGGGACTCATGGAGTCTTTGGTTGAGGTGTTGTATATGCTTTGTATTTTGACATGTTATCCTTGTTTGATAGGATGATTACTATTATGTCATGGTATACTCTTGTTTGTGCACATTAGAATTTTGGCATGATACAAATGAATACTATGTTGATTAGAGAATATGTTATGTTCATATGGAGCATGTGATATCCTATGAGGAGATGGTTAGATCATTTTTTCATGTTTATGTTTGTGATTCATGATTGGAGCTTTGACATTGATCTTGTTTAGTTATCTTTGTATTGAGTACATGATCATTTTCTCAAGATTACTTCACATGATCGTGCTATGTTGCATTTGGAGTTTGGAATGTATTGATTGGTTGTAGGTACTCATGGATACATAGAGACTTAGGTGAGGCTTGGAGTTCTCTTGTGGTTGGAGACATGTTGTTGAGATGGTTACTCTTGATGAAATTTCAGTAGGAGGTTCAAGGAGACTACACCTTGGTTGGACGTGAGTCCAACATGGACCTATGAAGAGAGTGTTCTTGGATGAGTCATGATGACTTTGATGTCTAAGAGGAGCATTCTCATTTAGACCCACTCTTGGTCTACTCAACGGTTTACTTGAGAGGTATTGCTCATTGTTCCTTTTAGGTGTATTATGATTTATGCTTATTCTTTTATAGATATGGATCTTGAGCTATAGATACATGGGTAGTTTTGGAGGATTCATTGTGAGAGATTTTGGTATTTGTTATCTCCTTGCATATATGAGTTGATATTATGATTCCATTATGAGGATCTTAGGAGATGGTTTATGGGTTGATTTGTTTCTTTGGAAATGGTTACATTGAGTTTGATCTTCTTGTTTTGAGAGGCTTACATCCATGTTAGATACATGATACATATGTTATGTTTGATCTTGGTGATTGAACGGTTGGGTATTGTTATGGATTTTCTTTTGAGGTGTTATGGAGGATATCACACTTGATACAGTTAGCATTTAGAGGTGTATGTAGGAATTTCTACAGGTGTATGATGTGTAGTGTTTCTTTCTTTGGTCTTGGTTATTTTCTTGGATGTTTGGTTTCACATTTCATTGGTTTCGATGTTTTGGTTGGAGCTATTGTGATCACTAGGTTTGTGGTCATGTGTTGTCACTTGGTTTTTGGGTGATGAAATGGAGGTTCCTTTATCTCTTTCCTTTGTTGGGTGTGGGGAACATGGGAGATCTTTGGAGATTTGTGGTGAGAGTTATTCTTACAAGTTATTTATTTACAAGTTTTGCATATCATTGTGGATGTTCCTTAGTACTACATGATGTTGTTTACACCTTCTATGTGATGCTATTAGTAGAATTAGTATTCCTCTATCATTTGCATATTTATATTACCCATGCGGTGGAGCTCTTGGATTTGTATTTCATTATTTGACAAGGTTTGCACATGGAGCTTGTGATTGCGGCTTATGGGTGTATATGTTGATGGCATGAGTTTACTATGTTTTGTATACCTTGGAGGTATGAATAGTTGGATGTGTTAGCACTTGATATGGGTGCTATTTCATCTATGGTTAGTGTGTCTTGACAACTACTAGTGCATATTGATACCTTTGGATTGAGTGTTTGTATTTGGGATATTAGTTGAGGCAAGACTTATGCTTCGTTGCAATAGATTTTGTGGCTTCTCTTTGGATGACTTATTATCTTTGTGCAGTGGCATGATGGAGGATGAGATAATTAATTCTTGGGATGGTGGTCACCTTGTTTCTTGTCACAAATATCTTTATGGAGTACATGGAGCACTTTTGATTCCTTGATGATATATGTGTTTATAGGGATTGTTCCCTTAATTATGTTTTGAGGTTACTTGGTACCCCATGTATGCAATGTACACAAGTGGAAGAATGTTAGGATTAGGTGTTGTACACTTTTCATAATGTTTATAACGTTTAATTTATTATTATGCGTGTGGTGCACCTAGGGGGGGACCTAGAAGTATGTGCATCAGTAGGAGTAAACATTCTTGGGGACACTTTATATTGTATGCAACATTGGGACATAATTTGAATGTAAGTTGTAAAAATTTATTTATTTAATATTGGGGAAAGTAATTTGATACAATACCCAATATTAAATGTGGGGCCATGGTTTTTTAATCTCATGGTTTTAGTCACATGGTTTTATGTGAGCTTGTTTCTATAAAAGCAAACACAAGGATAGTTGTCTAAGGTTATTTAGTTGAGGTTTTGATTCTTCTTTTGAAGAGTTCATATGTGAAGCATTGCATGGGATGTGTGGTTATATGC
>VDFB02275148.1:0-55113 GCA_007258455.2 Sequoia sempervirens
TTGCATACAAAATTGATTTTTCAATTTTGAATAGGTGTTGGAGAGCATGTTCAGTGTACTTCATAATGGTGTAGTTATATTTTTAGTTTGATGAGTATAGAGAGTTGTGTTCTTGTTTGAACACTTGTGGGTGCTTGAGATTTGGGGTGAGATTGTGTGATTATCTAGATGATTCAAGAGGTGAAACCTTGAGGGAGTACATGTTTTCATGTGATTTTCATGACGGTACAATTGGTTTTTAGATTTGATGCTTCCTGGTGCAGGTTTACATGTGATTTTTAGAGTTGGACTTTGATGGTGACAAGTACATAGGTTGTCTTTGGTTTTTAGATCATGTTTGGACATGGTTTGAGAGTTTGAGTCTCATGTGGGTGATAGTTGAGTGCAGGTACAACATTGGTGTTGATTATGGTATCATGATTATGCAAGTACACTTTTGCATTAGCATGACATAATCAGGTTTGTGGTGTTTTGGTGGTGATTTGGTTTGGTGTTAGGAGGTTGTTTTTTATCTCCTAGATGATTTTTTGGTTAGTTGACTATGGTACTTGGGTGTGAACATGTTTGGAAAATCAAACCTTAGGTTGATTTGGTGTTTTGAGTCATTTGGTCTACACAATTATTCTCTTTGACATCTCAATTTGTAGTTTACTAATGTGATGATGAATTTGCATGTTTCAGTGATTGGATCTACGAGTTATGGAATTGGTAGGTATGCACAACCTATTTATTATAGTAGGATGGCTCGGATGTGGAATGTCTATATCCACCAAGTTTGATTAAGTGTTGTTGTAGAATTTGTTAGTTGGCCTTGTCTGTGGTCATTTGTATGTTGGTATGTGTTCTTTGAGATGAGAGGATGGATGATGTTTATAGTACTCAGATTGTCAGTTTTGGTACTTGTAGCATGATGGGTTTATCAATTTGTGATGGATATCTTGGTTACACTTTTCATTGGGAGATTTTGATAATGATGGATTACTGATATTGAATATATTCCTGATGGTTTGTTGGTAGTTATATATTCTTGGATTGGAGATCTTGGTTTCACTTGATTTTATTGACATTTCAATTATGTTCGTACACATGGATGATCTTCAACTGTTATCACTATTCCATGTGTGACTCAATATCATGATTCAATGGGACTTGTTGGTAGTGATGTGGATTCACCATTTGATGGTAGATGATCTTCTTTAGTGTTGAAAATGTTTGGAGGAGCTCTTATATTCCGTTGTTGTAGAGAAGTCTTTCACATTTGTAGATTCACTAATGGGAGATGACTATCTTCATGATGGTTGGATATGTTTAAATCTTGGAGCCATGGGGGACTCATGGAGTCTTTGGTTGAGGTGTTGTATATGCTTTGTATTTTGACATGTTATCCTTGTTTGATAGGATGATTACTATTATGTCATGGTATACTCTTGTTTGTGCACATTAGAATTTTGGCATGATACAAATGAATACTATGTTGATTAGAGAATATGTTATGTTCATATGGAGCATGTGATATCCTATGAGGAGATGGTTAGATCATTTTTTCATGTTTATGTTTGTGATTCATGATTGGAGCTTTGACATTGATCTTGTTTAGTTATCTTTGTATTGAGTACATGATCATTTTCTCAAGATTACTTCACATGATCGTGCTATGTTGCATTTGGAGTTTGGAATGTATTGATTGGTTGTAGGTACTCATGGATACATAGAGACTTAGGTGAGGCTTGGAGTTCTCTTGTGGTTGGAGACATGTTGTTGAGATGGTTACTCTTGATGAAATTTCAGTAGGAGGTTCAAGGAGACTACACCTTGGTTGGACGTGAGTCCAACATGGACCTATGAAGAGAGTGTTCTTGGATGAGTCATGATGACTTTGATGTCTAAGAGGAGCATTCTCATTTAGACCCACTCTTGGTCTACTCAACGGTTTACTTGAGAGGTATTGCTCATTGTTCCTTTTAGGTGTATTATGATTTATGCTTATTCTTTTATAGATATGGATCTTGAGCTATAGATACATGGGTAGTTTTGGAGGATTCATTGTGAGAGATTTTGGTATTTGTTATCTCCTTGCATATATGAGTTGATATTATGATTCCATTATGAGGATCTTAGGAGATGGTTTATGGGTTGATTTGTTTCTTTGGAAATGGTTACATTGAGTTTGATCTTCTTGTTTTGAGAGGCTTACATCCATGTTAGATACATGATACATATGTTATGTTTGATCTTGGTGATTGAACGGTTGGGTATTGTTATGGATTTTCTTTTGAGGTGTTATGGAGGATATCACACTTGATACAGTTAGCATTTAGAGGTGTATGTAGGAATTTCTACAGGTGTATGATGTGTAGTGTTTCTTTCTTTGGTCTTGGTTATTTTCTTGGATGTTTGGTTTCACATTTCATTGGTTTCGATGTTTTGGTTGGAGCTATTGTGATCACTAGGTTTGTGGTCATGTGTTGTCACTTGGTTTTTGGGTGATGAAATGGAGGTTCCTTTATCTCTTTCCTTTGTTGGGTGTGGGGAACATGGGAGATCTTTGGAGATTTGTGGTGAGAGTTATTCTTACAAGTTATTTATTTACAAGTTTTGCATATCATTGTGGATGTTCCTTAGTACTACATGATGTTGTTTACACCTTCTATGTGATGCTATTAGTAGAATTAGTATTCCTCTATCATTTGCATATTTATATTACCCATGCGGTGGAGCTCTTGGATTTGTATTTCATTATTTGACAAGGTTTGCACATGGAGCTTGTGATTGCGGCTTATGGGTGTATATGTTGATGGCATGAGTTTACTATGTTTTGTATACCTTGGAGGTATGAATAGTTGGATGTGTTAGCACTTGATATGGGTGCTATTTCATCTATGGTTAGTGTGTCTTGACAACTACTAGTGCATATTGATACCTTTGGATTGAGTGTTTGTATTTGGGATATTAGTTGAGGCAAGACTTATGCTTCGTTGCAATAGATTTTGTGGCTTCTCTTTGGATGACTTATTATCTTTGTGCAGTGGCATGATGGAGGATGAGATAATTAATTCTTGGGATGGTGGTCACCTTGTTTCTTGTCACAAATATCTTTATGGAGTACATGGAGCACTTTTGATTCCTTGATGATATATGTGTTTATAGGGATTGTTCCCTTAATTATGTTTTGAGGTTACTTGGTACCCCATGTATGCAATGTACACAAGTGGAAGAATGTTAGGATTAGGTGTTGTACACTTTTCATAATGTTTATAACGTTTAATTTATTATTATGCGTGTGGTGCACCTAGGGGGGGACCTAGAAGTATGTGCATCAGTAGGAGTAAACATTCTTGGGGACACTTTATATTGTATGCAACATTGGGACATAATTTGAATGTAAGTTGTAAAAATGTATTTATTTAATATTGGGGAAAGTAATTTGATACAATACCCAATATTAAATGTGGGGCCATGGTTTTTTAATCTCATGGTTTTAGTCACATGGTTTTATGTGAGCTTGTTTCTATAAAAGCAAACACAAGGATAGTTGTCTAAGGTTATTTAGTTGAGGTTTTGATTCTTCTTTTGAAGAGTTCATATGTGAAGCATTGCATGGGATGTGTGGTTATATGCTTGGACACATGGAGGATGCATTAGAGAGGCTTGGTCTTTCAGAGGTGTTCATGGAGGCTGTGAAGATGTATTGTAATGTTTATTGTTGAATAATAAATTTAGCATAGATGCTTTTGGAGGCTAGGTTTTCCCAAGGTATATCTTGTGCCATCTTTTGATGGGTATGTTGTCTATTCTCTTGCATGTGGATTTTGAATACTTATTTTCATAGATTTCTCTTTTGGATTATGTGGAAATTGTCATTAGATGGTTGCAAGTTTCCTTTCAATAATTGTAATTAGATAGTTGAAATCTTTTAGAAAGGTGTTTTGTTGTGCTAGAATTCTATTTATTTTGTACTTGTGAACCTTGATATTTTATGCTACTCTAAATGTGTAGATCTAACTACAAGAAACATGAAAGACAAACACCGAGGACCACCTCAAGATTAGCAAAGAGAGTTACCATGAAAAGGAATGCAAATAAAATGAAACAAACACTTTTACCCTCCCTTGTTGTTGAAACTTCTTTGATTGGCCCTTGCTTAGATTGGTTGTGTGCTCCTTAGATGATAGATTGAGTGACTATAATGCAAGCTTCAATATGCAAAATGGTGAACAAAGATGGTTGAATGATCTAACAAGGCTTGGACAACATGTAATTATGAGAGTGCAAAGTGTTGAGAATACAAAATGACAGCATAAGGGTGCAAGATAGCTAAGTGTTGTTGAAATTTCCTTGAGGAGGGGGTATTTATAGAAGAATTTGAATTCTCTAGAGAATTCAACGGTCAAGATTGCTCCAACAAAGCCAAGATGAAGGGCTATGGTGGGTTGAGAACCCACAAGCCCTCACATCTTGACATGTGGAGGGTGAAGTGGACAAGGGGATGTGAGATGGAGATGAGGTGGCAAGAAGGTACATGAGGTGGAAAAGGACATGCACGCGGGGGATGAGAGGATTTCCACAAAAAGGGATTTCTTGTCCCCAAGTGGGAGTGAAAGGGACTTTTGAGGAATTTTAGAATTCCTCAAAAATCTACATGGGAAAAGGAAAGGTGGTTGGAGGGATAAATGTGAATTAAAAATTCACATTCATTAGATGATCTAGAGGATAAAAGGTGGGCTCCAAAAAGGTGGGACTTGGTCACATGTGGAGGTTGTGAGCAAGTCAAGGTTGGTCCCATGTGAGAAAGGTGTGACAGGTCAAGGTTAGAAGCCTTGTGGAAGGATGGAATGTGGTGGGAATTCCACATATAAAGGAGGGAATCCCCAGGACAAATAAAAGGAATTAAAATTCCTTGGAGAATGATTAGGCTTAGTGTAAGTAATTAGAGGGATAGTGAAGGGACTGAGTGGGATTAAAGCCAACTTGCAAAGTTGGAGGATGTGACACATCCTAATCCCGAGGATTAGGCATGTGCACATCCTTAATAGATAGAAATGGATTAGGATTAGATGAAAATGACATGTGAGGAATTAAATAGTAATGTTATTTAATTTATTTTGATGAAAAGAGAGGATTAAGGAGGGTGGGTATTTGAGTATTAATTAAATACCTTAGGGATTTAGCAGAATTAAAGATATTAATTAAATAATAGTAATATTATTTAATTAACTAGGCTAAGAGGATGTTTAGACGAAAAGTGATAAATTTGGATAAATTAAGTGTCCAAATTTGGATGTCTACAGTAACACTTTGGAACATGCCATGATTGATACTTGGATATGGTAGAGAGAAATAATATAAAATAAACCCATCTATTGCAATGGTCTACAATTGCTTGACCAAGCATATATCTATATTAAGCTAAATAATAGTAGAATTGAAAAAAGTAGTATATGCTCCCTGATACCCATATTCAACACTTGTATAGGAAGAAAAATTTCCACAATCACTCATGAAAACCATAATTTGAATAATAATCATAGAAGAAAACACTCAAGAATACAGTGATAGGAAGGATAATCATAGCAAGAAAACACTCCTTGTTCTTTGTGCAAGAGATTAACATCTTTCTATAATTCAAATCTTTCATACATTAAAACATAAACATAGATATACATGTGATTTTAATTTCAATGATATCTCATAATTATATGCAATATTTAACCTAGAACAAAGGTCTAAGGTAAAATTCAAAACTTCAACCCCTCCACTAAGCAAATTAAAAATTGTGTAATACATAGAATTCGTTATATTAGTCCATACATAGTTTATAAATTCATCATGTAAAGGCGAAATATATTCTTGTCATGAGTTGAGATTGAGATTTAAATCTATAAACTTTTAAACAACGTAACACTGTGTTTAATGATAATATCAATTAATATTTCTTTATAAATTTAATATTTTTTTAATATTAGAAGGTTCAAAATAGATTTAATTAATTTACTATATTGCCAACACAAAACCTAATAAACTTGATCAATTTATGTTGAGCTCCAAATCACAAATAATCATACTTGTCCAAAATTTATTATATCATAACTTAAAGAAGAATAAAGTGTATCCCAACAAGATTACTATCTAATTCCACAACTTTTCATGCATTCTGAGTCTAAACAAAAATGAGAGACTTGAAATAAGAAAAAATCACCTTCAAGCATAGATACATAAGAGTGACTTGATTGTCATGCAATCAAAATGTGAAAAGCACATACAAGGCACATGAATTGTTTGAAAACACCTCAAAGAGCTTAAATATCATAGAAAATATAGAAAATCTAGACTAGGTCTTAGGATTTGTGATTATTGAGGGATAAGCACAAAATGGTTTTCAAAAGATAGAACTAATAAACAAATAGCCACAAAACAACCTCAAGAAGCAAGTGCTTTAAGAAAGAGATCTGGACAATTTCACTACAAAGAGGCTCAAGAAGTCAGCATATTTCCCTGTGTTTAACAATTTGTCTACCAACCATTTTTACAGAAGCATGATCTGAAAGAAATTCTTTAATTCAAAATTTTGGTAAGAGACTAAACTGAAGTAAAATGACAGTCTGCTTTAAGTATGGTTTAAGATGTAGAGATCGACTGTCAAATGCAAATGAGCTCAAATAAATAAAAAGAAAAATAGTAAAAAGATTAAAATGAAGTAAAAAATGTTCTAGCTATTCGCTAAAGGGAAGAGGTAGAGGAGGAGAGTGCTAAAACAAAGAGTAGAAAATAGAAATATAAACACACAGATCTGAAAATGATTTCAATTTCATATTATATATTTCAAAGACATACAATATTTGTTGTCATCAAACAAACTTAGACTTAGACTTGTTGCTCTTTTCTTTACTCAGAAAGAAATAAATATTCAAACTCCCCTATTTTTTATTATTTTGGACTATTACAGCGCAATATGTAATGCCCGCCGTGCAAACCCCAGAGAACACACACAATGCAAATAATTTTTATTTTTTTAAACAATTAAACTAAACATGCAATAACATTAAACCATAACCACATAACATATCACATGTCATTAACACACTTGGTTCTCTGGGGCACGCGAGATTACATCACAACAACTAAACAGAAATAAAGATAAAGATTATAACATAACCATTTAAATTATAATAACCATAAACAATGATACATCCAATATCCGCGATGCGATAACAATAAACATCACATAAAACATCCATGATAAATCTCTTACTAGAGATACAAATGAGCCTAACTATTACATCATCGTTTTACTGTTACATTACAATTTTCTTTGACAAATGAATTACATAGAATTTCCCAACATGGGGATAGATACAAGAATAATGAAACATGAAGTACAACTGATCACTGGTACAACTCCACTGCGGAAAGCTGAGAAGACAAGATGCTGATGGGGAACCCAACGGGTGCGGAGCACGTTCCACCCAACCATGTGAATTACAAGTAACTCACCCCCCGTGCTCAGAGGTGACGAGGAAGTGAATCCGACCATGAATGTCAAACCGACTCAACCACAACATGATACAAAACAAGTACGACTCAAGCATGCAATGCCAACCATCGACATTCTTAAAACACATAACAAGTTAAAACCACAAAACTCATCACAATAACATGAAGTACTATCAATTAACAATCATGAATCAATTCACAAGAATCAAAGGCATCATAAAGATACAATGTCCAGAAGAACCGCAACAACATCCCAAATACATTTCCAAATAAATTTGAAACAATAAAAAGGACACGATTCTATAATAAATCTAAACAACCATTCAGTACGCAAATCCAGAGGCAACCAGAACCAAGGCAAATAGATGTCAAGTGGGGGGGATCATCGCATAGCTCACATGGGATCCCCTGGCACTTCCTCCAACCGAGGCGCCGACACCCAACTAGGGATCCCCCAGCCCTAAAATTAGAAACAACAAAGAGATTACAATATCCAAAAGCAACTACAAGCAAAGTACAAGGGTGTCAAGTGGAGAGGGTCATCACATAGCTTTCATGGGATCCCCTGGCACTTCCTCCAACTGAGGCACCAGCACCCATCTATGGATTCCCTAACCCTTGAAAATAACATAAATATAACCATATCCAGAGGCGACAAGAAAGAAGAACAAGGATGTCTAGTGGACAGTGTCATCGCATAGCTCTCATGGGATCCCCTGGCCCTTCCTCCTAACTGAGGTGCCGACACCCATCTATGGATTACCTGGCCCTTCCTCCTACTGAGGCGCCGGTACCATAGGGTAGCTAATGCGGAGCTGATAGTCTCTCATGAAGATGAGACTACGACTTTTCCGACCACGGCCTACTCAGCCTATCACTAGTCTACGGTAGCCCTAATGCATAGACGAGGAATCCAGTTTTAATTATCTTGTGTGTTTTACTACCCATCCCCCTAAATTCTATTTTTAGGTTATCACTTGTTTAACTACTCTTACGTGGGTTCCCCTGGCACTTCCTCCATCCGAGGCGTCGGCGCCCACAAAGAGCCACTCTCCCCATGACCCCTAACATATCTCAAAACTAGGCAAGGGTTGAACTAAAACATAAAAAACATAATACCACAACCAGTACACGCAAGGCGTTAACCCTCTCGCAATAATTCATAATCCAAATGTCTTAACAAACTGTTCAACCCTTCCTAACAGAATGCCAATAAGTTTCAACTCCGAAAGTATAACCAAAACGAGGATAACATTTAAAGCATAAACTCAACACAAGAACATACGAGGCAAATCCATCTCGCTATAAATCGTAATCACAACGACTACAACCACGTACAACCATTCCAAATAATAAAGCTCAAAAGCATGTAATACTCTAATCACAAAGATACAAGTATAAACATCAAAGATATAAGACATGCCTCTGGAGAAGACCAAGATTTACAATAATCCAATGAGGTTAAAAAACACAACAGAGATCCCACATCACAAGATAAAGGTCAATAACAATAAATAGAATACAATAACAAGATCACACAATTATCTAACTCGAGAAGACGATTCGACCAATCACGTATAAAATCTCTATTTTACTTGACATAGAGTCGAAAACAAAGAACAATAAAATTATTGACAACTTAACTAATTTACTTTCTTTAATTTCTCAAAGATAATAAATTTCATCAAAACAAACAATCTACTTTTCATCTATTACATGCACTCAGTTTCCACGACCAAATTTACCATAACTATTTTACAATAAAATAATTTTACACTATTATTTAAATTTTATCCCAAATAAGTCATACAACCTAATATTCCCAAACAGATATTTAGATTAAAACACCCAAAACTAATCATTAAAAGGTTCAAAGTCTTAATCATAACCAATACATTTGCCTCGATGTAGTTCGCAACAACGAGTTAAACTTATTTTCTGTTTAAAATATTTGTTCAACTGAATCAAATAATAAATTAATACCTTAAAAAGAAATATATAAATACCCAGACATAAGCACTTTTAATCATTTTCAATAGAATACACCGATTACACTATTTTCTTAAACATAATAAAATAATACCAAACAAAATAATTATAAATACCTACAATATTTTCATATTTAATATTCTACTTAAAATATTTACTCATACTTATGCAACAGGTACACACAATTTATATATTTATTCATTTACTCTGTTATTAATCATATGTTATATCTTTTGTTATAAAATACAATAAATTAAAAATACAATAAATTAAATTGACTAATCAAAATAAATATATATATCTATAAATAATAATCATAAAATAATTGCCTATATATATATACCTTTCTGTCTGAACTGTACGTGTATATATATATATAATTAATAACATTTAACAAACATTTTAAACTATATTAATAAATTTATATACAAATTTTAATTAAACAAATCATAATAAAGATTAAAGATTTTAAATATATACAAATCTAAATTAAAAAAAACAAATCTAAAAATGAAAGGATTTAAGTCCCAAGCAATGGGGACTCTACCAAGCCAAATTCCGGGATTGAAGAAGTAGCTAGATTCCACAGGCTGCCGCCTCCTTGTCATCTCCGGGTAGGTCTATAGGAGGAGGAGGGGTCTAGCCTGCTCCCTCTCCCATACAAAACAACTTTATTTATTTTTAATATAAAATTTTATTTATAATTTATAATTTCATTTAATTTTTTTTTTTATAAACTGAAAATTCGTCCCTTCATCTGGTACGAGGTGTCGTCGGCCAATTCGGCCATAGAAAATAAAGATAATTAAATTTTGATTTAAACAAAATTTCAAATATATAAATTATTATGCACAAAACATTTAATAAATAAATATGTATATATTTGTATATATATATATATATATATATAGAATATATTCATTTAAAAATTACAGAGAAATAATTCTTTCAGTCACAGGCACAGAGGACAGTAAGATAGTAAAAAAAAAAAAAAAACATTATATATATAAAAAGAACAGCTAAGAATAATTTTTTTTAGAAAACCAAGAACATCAATTTAAGAATATATTGACTAGTTGAATATTTCAGAAACTAAATGTGTTTGAGTTGATAGTTTGGAAGTAGATCACTAATTTCCTTTCTTCTTTAAAATTTCTAAACTAATATCTTGCACTAGTTTTCAGTTCAAACAGTAGTTTATCCTATATTCACAAAGTCATTTTTAATGAAGTTTATTTTTCCTTTTTCTGAAGCAACCAGATAAAAAACAAGGGTACGAGAAGAAGACTGCGAGAGGAACCTGGAGTCCAATGCAAATTTGAAGATGCCTACTTGACTCTGATGCCCTCGAACCTGATTCCAATCCCTAGTCCAGAACGAACTCAACAATGACTTGAGCAACTTCAACTTTCTCATCTTCTGTGTGTGTGTGAGAACTTACAAAAATTCCCAATTAAATAAAATATATTGCTCATTTCTTCAAAACTCTCCAAAAAAATCTAAAATTAAAAGAAAATCAATTCTTTAAAACTAGCTTTTTCCCAACTCTCAATTCCTATTGGATCACACTGTCTTTTTATTCTTTTATTTGTTTTATTGCTTTAATTCCTGTTTTGCAACTTTTCTTGCATCTCACATTACATATTTATTTTAAATAAATTATTCTCATAATTATCCACCACCAATTTAATTGATTAAAATAATTAAGCCATATTTAATATTTAATTATTATTTAATTGCAATATATGATTTTCAAAAATAATTAAATTATTTAAATATTTAAATACCATTTAATCCAACATTAAAATTAAATACTTTATTTCAATCATTAAGATAAATCATAACTAATAAAATACCACATTAATCAAACTACGACGACACACGAAACACAAGCCACAAATGACGACAATTACAACAATGAACAATACCAATCAAACGAGACGACCTGACATCATGGGATGGGAGGACTTCATCGTCACCTCTGTATCAACATTTAACCGTTGGGTTATTGGTGCTCGCCCTGTCCTGCCGAAGCAGGTGGAATCGAGACTTATACCTGCAAATCCTGCATACAAACGAAGTTGTGTACATGTGCATACATATATATATAATCTCAAAGTGTTAAATCGAAGTACTACATTGTGAGAAGGAATCGCAACATAGCAGGGCACTCGCGAACGAGTGATGCCATATCGTCCTTCATCACACCTATTCTAACCATCATAATATAATCAATAGATCAACATTTCTAACTAACAATCATTTCATAACATATATAATTTAAATCACTGCATCATATCATAATTCTGAAAATCAACTAATATAACCAATCATACTGTCATACGAAATAATCATGTCCATAATGAAACAATAGCATCATCTAACATTTAACTAACCAATCAAACAATATCATCATCGTCACAAGTAGCAAACAACCGCATTGAAAAATAATAAATCCAAACAGTAAGAGGAGGGGTATTACATCCTCCCCCCCTTAAAATCGGCTTACTCCTCGAAGCCGGTAAACAAAAAGGAAATAATATTTCCAAATACGGGAGGCATCCTCACACACCAAGACGGTGAACTAATCACCAAAAGAGAATAGAATCAAGCTCACACATAAGAGTAAGAAATAATAATACAAGTATTAGTAACATGGGGGTATTACATCCTCCCCCCCAAGGATATGGCTTACTCCGGGAAGCCATTAAATAGATAAGAGTAACCACACAGCAAACATGCAAAGATCACGCCAAAAACCACACACATAACTCACATCACTGGAAACCACATCACACAATGACACAAGGGTTCATAGTGCATCCCTGATAGGGAGGATATCAGTGCATTGCGCACTACACCGAGGGTCCTATCCTTTCCATCAGTTTCCTGCACCATTGCCCCGAGACCGACTAACAGAAGAAACTTAAGTTCACAACAAACACAACAAAACAAATGAAACTCTAGACTCTAGGGACAAAACGCAAGGTTACATAGTGAGCACACATAGTGCCCAGTGTATGAACCTATGCTCTGATACCAAGTTGTAATGCCCGCCTTGCAAACCCCAGAGAACACACACAATGCAAATAATTTTTTTTTTTAAACAATTAAATTAAACATGCAATAACATTAAACCATAACCACATAGCATATCACATGGCATTAACACACTTGGTTCTCTAGGGCACGCGAGATTACATCGCAACAACTAAACAGAAATAAAGATAAAGATTATAACATAACCATTTAAATTATAATAACCATAAAAAATGATACATCCAATATCCGTGATGCGATAACAATAAACATCACATAAAACATCCATGATAAATCTCTTACTAGAGATACAAATGAGCCTAACTATTACATCATCGTTTTACTGTTACATTACAATTTTCTTTGACAAATGAATTACATAGAATTTCCCAACATGGGGCTAGATACAAGAATAATGAAACATGAAGTACAACTGATCACTGGTACAACTCCACTACGGAAAGCTGAGAAGACAAGATGCTGATGGGGAACCCAACAGGTGCGGAGCACGTTCCACCCAACCATGTGAATTACAAGTAACTCACCCCACGTGCTCAGAGGTGACGAGGAAGTGAACCCGACCATGAATGTCAAACCGACTCAACCACAACATGATACAAAACAAGTACAACTCAAGCATGCAATGCACAACCATCGACGTTCTCAAAACACATAACAAGTTAAAACCATGAAACTCATCACAATAACATGAAGTACTATCAATTAACAATCATGAATCAATTCACAAGAATCAAAGGCATCATAAAGATACAATGTCCAGAAGAACCGCAACAACATCCCAAATACATTTCCAAATAAATATGAAACAATAAAAAGGACACGATTCCATAATAAATCTAAACAACTATTCAGTACGCAAATCCAGAGGCAACCAGAACCAAGGCAAACAGATGTCAAGTGGGGGGGATCATCGCATAGCTCACATGGGATCCCCTGGCACTTCCTCCAACCGAGGCACCGACACCCAACTAGGGATCCCCCAGCCCTCAAATCAGAAACAACAAAGAGATTACAATATCCAGAAGCAACTACAAGCAAAGCACAAGGGTGTCAAGTGGAGAGGGTCATCACATAGCTTTCATGGGATCCCCTGGCACTTCCTCCAACCAAGGCACCGTCACCCATCTATGGATTCCCTAACCCTCGAAAATAACATAAATATAACCATATCCAGAGGCGACAAGAAAGAAGAACAAGGATGTCTAGTGGAGAGTGTCATCGCATAGCTCTCATGGGATCCCCTGGCCCTTCCTCCTAACTGAGGCACTGACACCCATCTATGGATCACCTGGCCCTTCCTCCTACTGAGGCGCCGACACCATAGGGTAGCTAATGCAGAGCCGATAGTCTCTCATGAAGACGAGACTACGACTTTGCCGACCACGACCTACTCAGCCTATCACTAGTCTACGGTAGCCCTAATGCATAGACGAGGAATCTAGTTTTAATTATCTTGTGTGTTTTACTACCCATCCCCCTAAATTCTATTTTTAGGTTATCACTTGTTTAACTACTCTTACGTGGGTTCCCCTGGCACTTCCTCCATCCGAGGCGCCGGCGCCCACGAAGAGCCACTCTCCCCATGACCCCTAACATATCTCAAAACTAGGCAAGGGTTGAACTAAAACATAAAAAACATAAGACCACAACCAGTACACGCAAGGCGTTAACCCTCTCGCAATAATTCATAATCCAAACATCTTAACAAACCATTCAACCCTTCCTAACAGAATGCCAATAAGTTTCAACTCCGAAAGTATAACCAAAACGAGGATAACATTTAAAGCATAAACTCAACACGAGAACATACGAGGCAAATCCATCTTGCTATAAATCGTAATCACAACGACTACAACCACGTACAACCATTCCAAATAATAAAGCTCAAAAGCATGTAATACTCTAATCGCAAAGATACAAATATAAATATCAAAGATATAAGACATGCCTCTGGAGAAGACCAAGATTTACAATAATCCAATGAGGTTCAAAAACACAACAGAGATCCCACATCACAAGATAAAGGTCAATAACAATAAATAGAAGACAATAACAAGATCACACAATTATCTAACTCGAGAAGACGATTCGACCAATCACGTATAAAATCTCTATTTTACTCGACATAGAGTCGAAAACAAAGAACAATAAAATTATTGACAACTTAACTAATTTACTTTCTTTAATTTCTCAAAGATAATAAATTTCATCAAAACAAACAATCTACTTTTCATCTATTACATGCACTCAGTTTCCACGACCAAATTTACCATAACTATTTTACAATAAAATAATTTTACACTATTATTTAAATTTTATCCCAAATAAGTCATACAACCTAATATTCCCAAACAGATATTTAGATTAAAACACCCAAAACTAATCATTAAAAGGTTCAAAGTCTTAATCATAACCAATACATTTGCCTCGATGTAGTTCGCAACAACGAGTTAAACTTATTTTCTGTTTAAAATATTTGTTCAACTGAATCAAATAATAAATTAATACCTTAAAAAGAAATATATAAATACCCAGACATAAGCACTTTTAATCATTTTCAATAGAATACACCGATTACACTATTTTCTTAAACATAATAAAATAATACCAAACAAAATAATTATAAATACCTACAATATTTTCATATTTAATATTCTACTCAAAATATTTACTCATACTTATGCAACAGGTACACACAATTTATATATTTATTCATTTACTCTGTTATTAATCATATGTTATATCTTTTGTTATAAAATACAATAAATTAAATTGACTAATCAAAATAAATATATATATATATCTATAAATAAGAATCATAAAATAATTGCCTATATATATATACCTTTCTGTCTGAACTGTGCGTGTATATATATATATATATATATAATTAATAACATTTAACAAACATTTTAAACTATATTAATAAATTTATATACAAATTTTAATTAAACAAATCTTAATAAAGATTAAAGATTTTAAATACATACAAATCTAAATTAAAAAAAAACAAATCTAAAAATGAAAGGATTTAAGTCCCAAGCAATGGGGACCAGCTGGCGCCAGTCCCACGGACTGCCCGCAGCAGTCCGTAGGACTGCTGTGCCAGTCCGTGGCCTGGCGCAGGGGCAGGGGAGGGGGTACGGCCTGCGCCGTCCCTCTCCTCTCCCATACAAAACAACTTTATTTATTTATTTTTAATATAAAATTTTATTTATAATTTTTAATTTCATTTAATTTTTTTTTTATAAATTGAAAATTCATCCTTCATCTGGTACGGGGTGTCGTCGGCCAATTCGGCCATAGAAAATAAAGATAATTAAATTTTGATTTAAACAAAATTTCGAATATATAAATTATTATGCACAAAACATTTAATAAATAAATATGTATATATTTGTATATATATATATATACTTAGAATATATTCATTTAAAAATTACAGAGAAATAATTCTTTCAGTCACAGGCACAGAGGACAGTAAGATAGTAAAAAAAAAAAAAAAACATTATATATATAAAAAGAACAGCTAAGAATAATTTTTTTTAGAAAACCAAGAACATCAATTTAAGAATATATTGACTAGTTGAATATTTCAGAAACTAAATGTGTTTGAGTTGACAGTTTGGAAGTAGATCACTAATTTCCTTTCTTCTTTAAAATTTCTAAACTAATATCTTGCACTAGTTTTCAGTTCAAACAGTAGTTTATCCTATATTCACAAAGTCATTTTTAATGAAGTTTATTTTTCCTTTTTTTTGAAGCAACCAGATAAAAAAAAGGGTACGAGAAGAAGACTACGAGAGGAACCTGGAGTCCAATGCAAATTTGAAGATGCCTGCTTGACTCTGATGCCCTCGAACCTGATTCCAATCCCTAGTCCAGAATGAACTCAACAATGACTTGAGCAACTTCAACTTTTCATCTTCTGTGTGTGTGTGAGAACTTACAAAAATTCCTAATTAAATAAAATATATTGCTCATTTCTTCAAAACTCTCCAAAAAATCCAAAATTAAAAGAAAATCAATTCTTTAAAACTAGCTTTTTCCCAACTCTCAATTCCTATTGGCTCACACTGTCTTTTTATTCTTTTATTTGTTTTATTGCTTTAATTCCTGTTTTGCAACTTTTCTTGCACCTCACATTACATATTTATTTTAAATAAATTATTCTCATAATTATCCACCACCAATTTAATTGATTAAAATAATTAAGCCATATTTAATATTTAATTATTATTTAATTGCAATATATGATTTTCAAAAATAATTAAATTATTTAAATATTTAAATACCATTTAATCCAACATTAAAATTAAATACTTTATTTCAATCATTAAGATAAATCATAACTAATAAAATACCACATTAATCAAACTACGACGACACACGAAACACAAGCCACAAATGACAACAATTACAACAATGAACAATACCAATCAAACGAGACGACTTGACATCATGGGACGGGAGGACTTCATCGTCACCTCTGTATCAACATTTAACCGTTGGGTTATTGGTGCTCGCCCTGTCCTGCCGAAGCAGGTGGAATGGAGACTTATACATGCAAATCCTGCATACAAACGAAGTTGTGTACATGTGCATACATATATATATAATCTCAAAGCGTTAAATCGAAGTACTACATTGTGAGAAGGAATCGCAACATAGCAGGGCACTCACGAACGAGTGATGCCATATCATCCTTCATCACACCTATTCTAACCATCATAATATAATCAATAGATCAACATTTCTAACTAACAATCATTTCATAACATATATAATTTAAATCACTGCATCATATCATAATTCTGAAAATCAACTAATATAACCAATCATACTGTCATACGAAATAATCATGTCCATAATGAAACAATAGCATCATCTAACGTTTAACTAACCAAATCAAACAATATCATCATCGTCACAACTAGCAAACAACCGCATTGAAAAATAATAAATCCAAACAGTAAGAGGAGGGGTATTACACAATACATTCATCTGATCTCTATTTTCAATACATACAACACACAAAAAAAGAATGCTTGAAATCAACGTATAAGCCAATCCAAAAAGGAGGCACACTAAAAATAATTAATAACAATTAATGTCAATTTCTTTTCCAACATAGATAAAATCTGAGGACAGATTCAAGGACAGATTTACATAATAATTTCATAGAAAAAAATCCTTGATGGAGAATGGTGGCATGTTAAAGAGTTGGAAATATTTTATGCTACAGAAAGGAGATGGAATACGGTGCAATGAAGAAGGTGGGAAGGTAGTTGGGATTAATTCCAACACTCCCCCATAATCACAACTGTTGCCATCTATGATTCCCAAACGATCTATTTGATAGAAAAAACTTTCTTTTCCTAATGCCTTGGTGAAGATATCTACACATTGATGTTGAGACTTGTGAAATTCCAAAAAGATCTCTCCATTGTTAATCAACTCTATAATAAAATGATATATAGTGTTAATATGTTTGCTTCTCTTGTGAAAGATTAGATTTTTGGATAATGTTATGGATGAATTGTTGTCACAATATATCTTTGTTGCATCTTCTTGTTCATGTTTCAACTCTTTCAACACTCTTTTCATCCAAACTACTTGGCATGATGCACCTATTGTTGCTACATACTCTGCTTCAACAGATGAAAGTGTGACAATGGGTTGTTTCTTTGAAGCCCATCATACTACACTGGCGCCAAAGTGAAAAAAATAACCGGATGTGCTCTTTCTATCATCAATGCTTCCATCACAATCACTATTTGTGTATCCCATGATTTTGAACTCATTTGAGCTTGAATATTGGATCCCATAATTCCTTGTTCCACTCACATATCTTAAGATTCTTTTCCCAAATTTCCAATGTGAGTCTTTTGGAAACTCCATGAACTTTGAAATCAAACTTACACCATACATTATGTCTGACCTTGTGGCTGTTAGGTACATGAGACTACCAACAAGTCCCTTATACAAAGTTGGATATACATTGTATCCTTTGTCATCCTTGATTAGCTTCAAACATATGACAATTTGTGTAGGTGTTGATTTGCAATTTAACATATTAAACCTTTTCAAAATATCATTTGCATATTTTTTTTGAGAGATTAATATACTAGTTTCATTTTGATTCACTGCAATGCCTAAAAATTATTTTATGAGTCCCAAATCAGTCATTTCAAATTCCTTCTTCATAGCTCCTTTGAACAAATCAATTGATAAGTCACCTATGAATATTAAATAATCAACATATAAACATACAATGAGAATTTCACCTTTTTCATTCATCTTTATGTATAATGTTGGATCACTATTGCACCTATTGAATCCATTTTGTAGGATATATGAATCAATTCTACTATACCAAGATCTTGGGGCTTGCTTGAGACCATATAGTGCTTTCTTGAGCTTATAAACCTTGTTTTCTTGGCCTAAAATCTCATACATAGGTGGTTGTTCCACATAAACTTCTTCTTCAAGATGACCATTTAAGAATGTTGAATTTACATCCATTTGATAAAAATGCCACTTATTTTGAGATGTTATGGCAAGTATCATTCTCACGGTGTTTAAATGTACTATGGGAGAAAATGTCTCATTGTAATCAATTCCAACTTGTTGTGAATAACTCTTAGCAACTAGCCTTGCCTTATGTTTTTGCACATCACCATTTGCAGTCAACTTAGTTTTGTAAATCCACTCCACTCCTATGACATCTTTTCCTTTTGGAAGGCTAACTAACTCCCATGTGTGATTCTTCTCTATAGCATCAATTTCTTCATCCATTGCATATTCAAAATGAATTGGATCATCTATTTGTGAATATAAAGCAAAAAGAGAAATCAAAATTGCATTATTCTCACCTTCATTTTTCTCATAAATATCTCTTATACTTCTGATTTTTTGTCTTCTTAAGCTTTCCAATGTAGGATTTGACATCTCACTTGAAGTAGAACCCATGGAATGTGGACTTGCCAATCTTGCACTAAAAATCCCTGTTGTAGATGGTGTTTGTTTTCCACTTGTTTGAGTGTTTTCTTGTATATGTGAGGATTCCCTTGCACTTTATGATGGTATCACTTGTGGACCACTTTGTTGAGCTTGAATGGGTGTGGAAGAGTCACATTTGAAGGAGTATTTTATGGTATAAATACTTAATTTTACTCTTGTGGTATACTTGCTAATATGTTGACTATTTTTCTACACTTCCATCCCATGCTTCCTCTTTATGAATTACACATTCCTACTGATTATAACCTTTTTTTTTATTGGATTATACAACTTGTAGGCTTTTGATTCATCACTATATCTAAAATTAATTCATTTTTCTCCTTTTTTGTCTAATTTTCTTCTTAATTCATCTAGCACATGTGCATATGCCACACGTCCAAAAACTCTCATTTGAGCAACACTATGTTTTCTTCCACTCCAAGCTTCTTCCAAAATCATATTCTTGATACTTTTTGTTGGACATATATTCATTATATAGGGTACATATGATATAGCTTCAACCCAATATTCATTTGGAAAATGTTTGGATTTCAACATGCTTCTAGCCATTTCCATGATAGTTCTGTTTTTCCTTTTTGCTACCCCATTTTGTTGAGGTGTGTATCTTGTTGTGAATTTCTTGTGAATTCTACATTCTTTGAAAAATCTTAGAAAGTCATTTGAGGTGTATTCACCACCTCTATCCATTCTCAATACTTTGACGTAATGTCTACTTTGCTTTTCAACAAGATCCTTGAATTAACAAAAATATTCAAACACTTCACTCTTATGCTTTAAAAAAATAAACCATGTCTTCCTTGAATAGTCATCAATGAATGTCAAAAGATGGAATTTTCCACTAATGGAGGGTATTTGCATTGGTCCACATAAATCTGAATGAACAATCTCTAAAGGTGTTTTAGCCCTCATTGACCTACCTACTAGAAATAATTCTCTATGTTTGTTTCCCAAGATGCACCCTTCACACACTCTTTTTGGTTTCTCTATTAGAGGAAATCACTTGACTATGCTTTTCTTATGAAGCAAATTTAGGTCTTCAAAGTTTAAATGCCCAAATCATAGATGCCAAAGTCAATTTTCATCTTTTATTTCTGCTTGAAAGATTGTTTGCATGACTATTGTAGTTTCTTCTTTATCCACTTGTGGAGCCATTGAGTGGTGTGCTTGAGAATAATCTACATTCAAATCTGGTTTCAACCTTAGGGGAAACATCCTATTGTTTTTCATTTTGACTTTCACAATGAGCTGATTGCTTGTAAATTTTTCTTAAATTATGCACTCTCCATTTTTGAACGATACTCTATACCCTTTTTGAACAAGTTACCCAATGCTCATTAAATGGTGTTTTAAATTGGGAACAAAATAAACATCAAATATATATCTCTTCTCCCCCTTCTTGGTTAGAATGTTGTTGTTCCCTTTTCCTTTAACTTCTACCTTATTGTCATTTCCCAAAATAACATCTGATTTTATATTTTCATCCAAACTTGAAAACATTACTAAATTTCCTTTCATGTGGTTGCTGCAACTTGAGTCTAAAAACCATACATCCCTTTCATTTTCTTGTGCAACATTACATGCCAAAAACATGGTGTTTTGTTCTAATTTTTTGTTTTGATTTTCTTTTGTGAAATTTTCATTTTTTTTGATAAAACTATATTGCTTCTTTCTAAATTCATTTGAATAATGCCCAATTTTTTTGCAAATAGTGACATTGAATTTGATATTTATCATATACCATTGGCCTTGAGGTTGATTTTGAGTTACATTGTCACTTGGGTATTGGTTGCTACCTCTTCCACTTGAATTTGATGGGTTATTTCTTCCACCTCTATATGAATTTCTTCCTCTACCTCTGAAATTTGTGCTTCCTCTACCTCTTCCATGAATGATTGAGGCTTGTGTCTTGAATGCATGCTCCAATGATGAATATTGAATTTTTGACTTTCTTATTCTATGCTCATGAGAAATGAGGGATGCATGGACCTCATCAACTAAAAAATTGTAAGATATTCTTTGTCTCGTCTATGTCCACAACAATGGATTCAAACCTTGCGGGTAAACTCCTTAGATTATTTTCAACAACTCTCCTATCTTCAATTATCTTACCATGAGATCTAATTTGATTAACTAAACCAATCACTTGTGTGAAGAAAGTGTAAGGAAGCTAAGGCAACGAAACAACTTCCTACACTAATCTTGAGAGGAGAATAATGGAAAGCTTTTACACTTCTTAAATAGTTACATACACTTAAATAGAAATAAACATAAATATCATGCATACCACAACATAGTGATTTATGTAGGGAAAACCCTTTCAGGAGAAAAACCCCACACCCCAAAAGTCATTCAATATATTATTCAAAAATCACAAAGATTACAATATACTTGTAGAGCAAGCTTCTTAGAGGAGTGTCACCACTCAAAGATATAGAGACAACATGACCTCTATAAAACTCCCAAAATACATTTTAATACACAGTTGTAATACAATTCCCTCATAAAATAGGGTTACCTTCTAGGGAAAGTCAAGCTAATAAAATATTAGCCATCAGATATGAGACATAATGATGAACGGTCGTTGGATGAACAATACCTTATGTATCAGCAGTGCCTTATGTAATTACAAGGTTGAGACACATTTTCTCAATAAATCTCCCACTTTTCAAACACCTTGCAAGGAAAATGGAAGGGTGTCATCATCATCTTTTAATTGCTAGGGTCCAAAAGGCCCATAGTCTCTGAACATCATCTGAACTTCTTTGTGCTCACAAGCTTAGTTAAAGAATCAACAATATTCATCAAAGTCTCTACCTTAACCAACTTCACCCTACCATCTTTGACCATATCTCTAACAAGATGATATCGTACATCAATGTGCTTAGTTCTAGCATGAAATGTCAGGTCCTGGTGTAAGAGACCTAGGGACCAACCACGTTCAAGGCCCCAGATCACAAAGATCCAAGAGCAGGAGGCTACCCTAACTTACCTCACTCTAAATGGATGTTTTAAAGTAAGGGACAAGAATGATGAGGACTATGAGGTCCTTCAATCACCCTATAGACCTGAAATCCAAGATGGGGCTAAGTGAGCCAGTTTTCGCATTTAACACTTTACCTCAAGTAGCTCTCTACTCAAGGATGAAAATGTGGTTCCAGGATGACAGCATTGCGCATTGGTGTCTCAGGTGCTCTGGTGTCCATATGACCAAAAGACCAAAGAGATAGTATAAACCGCTAGAAAATAGGTTGACAGCCTAGCTAGTCACTTTCAAAGGGCCAAAACAGAGCTATGAAGTAGGCAAGGTATGAAAAAATATGATAAAGTAAATATATGAGTGTTAGGGGTGGCAAGAATAATCTCACAAAGGTACTCGTTCGCCAACTAGCTACAAATGCATGTCCACCTACACACAAGAAAGAGGGGAAATTTGTTGGAACTGTATAAGGGCTTGCCTCAGTTAGACCCCCGTTTTGGTGTTTCCACCTCCACAGATAGCCAATATTTGCAATGATGGAGAAATATATGATCAAAAAGGAAAGAAAGTAAAGAACATAATAAAACTACAAATTAGTAAAGTGCTACTCAACCAAATCATAGAGGAGAGGAGTGAAAAAGCTTACCACCTCCACCAAAAGCTCACAAGCTAATGGAGGAGAAAAAGAGAGGACTTATACCCCTGCTGTGATGGTGTTGTTCCACACTTTCTCTACAAAGTTGATGGAGTGTTGTTGTTGCTGCTATGGAGTGCCAAAGTGTTGCTTGAGAGTGATGGATGCTAAGAGAATTCTTGAAAATTCTTAGAAGGATTGCTCAAGGATTGTGTAGAGGGATGAAATGAAGGAATGAAGAGTGAATTTGAAGGAGAGATGAGAAAAAATACCATATTTGGGTCGGTTGGTTGAAGAGGGGTGTTACAAAATGCCCCCAATGGGAAGTATGATGCCTCTACAAGCTTCAAATTTGAGAACATTTTAGGGACGTAAGTGCATCACGGGGGTGTCCTCAACAGTTATTCTTCTATTGACACACAAAACGAACACCAAGTGCAATGAAGGAAATGGGCTTATGTTGATTTTCACCTTCAGATTTGGTTTTCTAAGGTGAGGAAGCATAAAAGGGGAATTTGCATAAGGGGTGAAAATTCACTTCTATACATTCTTCCCCCACTTTAGCAAGCATGAATACTAATAAGTGATTTGGTAAAGTAGATTGAAGAGGTAGTAGGATTAGAAATATATACCTAAACTATCGAGGAAGCATATCGTGATCTGGTGAACTCAAGAGTGCAGGACAAGAAAATGAATTCATAGCCCCATAGAACTATGAAGCTGAAAAATGAAAGCATCTTACAGGCCCACAAACCTGCAAGGAGGAAACCCCCAAGATCTCTCACATGAAGGAAGCCCCAAGAAGTAAGCACCTGACAGGCCTGCAAACCTGCAAGGAAAGTGTCCTCCAAGATCTCTCATATGAAGGAACCCTAGAAAAGCACCTTATAGACCCACAAACTTGCAAGGAGGATTCCCCCAAGATCTCTCACATGGAAGAAGCTGAGAAAACACCTTACAAACCCACAAGCCTGCAAGGAAGGTGTCCTCCAAGAACTCTCACATGAAGGAAACCCCAAAAAGTGCCCTACATACCTGTAGACCTGTAGGGGAGTGACCCCCAAGATCTCTCACATGGAGGAAACCTAGGAAAGCAGACTCCATAGAGTCAAAAAAATGGTCTTCCCTACAAAGTAATATGTTTACCTACAAATAGAACATGTGAGAAAGTGGCCATGTAGGCAAGTGAACAGATAGTTACATAGACTATCAACAAGTTGAAAAAATTTGGAAGGGGTCCCTCGGGAACCTAGCGTAGAGAAGGGGTCCACTCAAGGGACGTGCTATTCAAAAGTACAGAAGAGATCTTTCTTTCTTGTATCGATTCATCACCAAGGAATCCTTTTGAAAGATGTTCACTTCATCAAGGAATTCAAAAGGATGAAAATTCCCCCATGCGAGGGGAAGATCAAAGCTACTCCCACCTTGGAGAAAGGTTCTGAAGTTCTTTCTTTGTGAACTCATGCTGAAGGAAACATGTTCCATTAGGGTTTCAAGTCGAGAATATGATCCTTGAAATATTTTTCAAGGATTTTCAAAAAAAGATTCATTGGCAATGAATACATTTTTTGAAAATAAAAATATTATAGAAATGGCATTGTCAAACATGAGAGGGACAACTCAAGCAAAGAAGAGAAAAAAGAAATATGGAAAGAAACATCACAAATAGAGGGCACATGGGTAGCTTGATATTTTAGGGTCAGAACGACTCATAAATATATAAGTATAATAGTAGTATATAAAATGAACTATCATCAACCCCCTATTATATCAAACCATGTGAAGAATGCACAAGAAGATAAAGTAAAAATAAAAAATTGGGTCAACATGGAAGGGAAGCCTAAATGCCCCCAATGCTTTGTGTCATCCACAATTTACTGAAATTCAATCACAAACATGGAAGAATGATGATACAAATAGAAGAAGGTTTATGACACAAAAACCATGCCTGTATCCAAGCACCAATAAGGTTGACAAGGGTCATTTAAGAACACATATCATGATCATGGGGGAACACATCACAACACTCAAACACATCTAATCTAAAGATAAAGAAGGGTCCTCCCCCTAAAACTGATCGACTATGAGGTCATTTGCTTCCCACTCTAGATCATCGTAGGGGGGAGGAGGATGATCCTATAGTGGTGTGATGTGAAGGGGATGAGTTTCTAACCCTCCCAAAACAAGGGATAAGGAGGAAGGCCCCTCAAGGTCTCCTCCACTTAGCTCTTGTGGAGCTGAGGTCAACAATTTTGCGAAGATTGCTGACAAGGCTGAAACTTCATCCACAGAGTTAAATATGCACTTTGCAAGAGTGCCATGTTTAACCTTGATGGATGGAGAATGCTATGCCCAAGATTCACTGCTAGGCTAGCCGAATGATTCAGGGGTGGTGACGAACTTAGGGGAAGCTGAGATTGGTTTCGTCACTAGGATAGAACAAGTCATGATGGGAACACCTTGCGGAGAAGGTGAGATCCTCTTACATCCTTTGTTGCTAGAAGAACTACCCTCCACCTTCTACTTCATCAAGGGATGTGAACTCCCCACAAACGAGGTGAGAGGTGAAAAGGAAGAGGAGGAAGAGAAAACCATAGTAGATACCACCGAATTGTTTTTCATATCTACGAATTTCGGTAAAGGAGGGACATCTAGAAGGGACATCAAAAAAGGGGGATCCACCAAAGGAGCAATGAACACCTGTACCTTTTTGGGGTTAGGCACATTCGTACTCATAGCGGAAGCCAGAAGCATTGTAGAGCTAGATTGAGTGGAAGCAAAGGGGAGGACAAAGGAGGATGCTATAGGATGCCTTGATACATGGGCAGTCATCTCCTCTTCCTTCCTCTGTAAGGAGGCCTACTCAGCCATGAGAACCTTTCATCAAATCTTGCGCTCACATACAAGGCAGTTTCTATGACTCCTTGAACTAGAGGCCAAAGGTTGTGAAGGAATGGAGGGCTCCTACTGAGCCATGGGAGTGTCCACTACAATTGTTTCTAGCAAAGGAATAGAATTCTAAATGGGAGCATGAGGAGTAGATTGGGAAGTAATAAGAGAAGTCGGCTCAAGTTCCTCAATAGTGGGCCTCTTCCCGCTTGCTGCTTTGGGAGCAAGAGTAGTAGGAAGACATATAGGCCAAGACAAAGAGGATTCCCCATGGGAGGCTTTCTTCCTACTATACTGATTGGGCCTAAGATTTGTGGGCAGAACAAGAAGCTCAAACATGGGATGCTTGGGATTTTTCCAAGCAAGTACCATAGGATTCTCTCACAAATGTGGAATGAAATTTGATGGCACTAAAACAGAGCAAGAGGAAGCATTAGGCTAATTAGCAGAAGACAAAGAAGGAGGATCTCGGGATTGCTTCTCTTCTTCCCTTCTACGTGCCTTGGTGGCATTACTGTCAGCTTTCAAGAAAGCCCTATGTGAAACACCGTAAGGGGATGGAGGGTATCTCACAAAAGGTTTCAAGCACCCTTTTTTGTAATTCTAGTAAGTTCGACACATAAGGTCTCTCCTAGGAAAAAGAGGACCTATAGGCGTAGGCCAAGAGTAATCCAAGGAGTAGCTACCATGAACAACCGATGGTTTATAATTGGTGTCATGAATTACGTGAATGGAACCATCGTGGATAAATTTTAGACATTTATGCATGACCGAGGGTACAACATTCATAGACACTAACTAGGGGATTCCTAGCTTCACTCTAAAGAGTTCAAATCCAAGGATTATGTCAAATAGAAGCTTGACGTATTTAGGTCCCACCAAAACCAACAAGACAATACTACCCAAAGGAGGTATAGAAAGTTTGTCATGTGTACAAATCATGCTAACAGGTGCATCGTACCCATCTTTATGTAAAAAGTTGATTAGCATGATCTCCTTAGTTATAATGTTTACCTAAGACATTAGATCAATGAGAACATTAGATACAATGTTTCCGTTGATTCATACAGGGATCTAGAGAGGATATGGTTCCCTATTAAAATCCATCAATACATCATGTGGAGTAAAGGTTATACCATTATGACTGCTCATAGGTTGCACAAAGGGGATAGGTTGATGTAGAAGAGAGGCCATCACATGCACTAGACAATACTTTCACGAAGCCCCAAAAGGTAATAGGATAGGATAGTGACCCAACTAAGGTTTCATAATGAACACCTTTGGAACCTTCCAACTACACCTACTAGGGGTCACAAGTTGGGTTGTGAGGTGAAGAGCCCCACAACGATCACATCTACAACACTCCTAGAAAAAAAGGAAAGGGTCTTTCAATATCACAAAATGGAACCAAAATGGTTCATGTCGAGTTCACCAAAAATGTAAGATAGGGGGACCAACCATGTTTAAGGCCCTAGGTCATGGAGAGCCAAGAGAGGAAGGCTGCTCTAACTTATCTCACTCTAAAGGGATGTTTCAAAGTAAGGGACGAGAATGATGAGTACTACAAGGTCCTTCAATCACCCTATAGACCCAAAATCCAAGATGGGGCTAAGTGAGCCAGTTTTTGGGTTCAACACTGTACCTTAGGTAGCTCTCTGCCCAAGGATGAAAGCACAATTCCAGGATGACAATGCGACATGCTAGAATCTCTCAGGTGCACTGGCATCTATACGACTAGAAGACCAAAGAGATAGTATAAACTACTAGAAAATAGGTTGACGACCTAACTAGTCACTTCTAAAGGGCCAAAACAAAGCTATGAACTAGGCAAGGTATGAACGAATATGATAAAGTAAATATATGAGTGTTAGGGTGGCAAGAACAATCTCAGAAAGGTACTTTATTTCTAGCTATCTCCAAATGAACATCCACCTACACACATGAAAGAGAGGAATTTTTTTAGGGCTATATAGGGGCCTACCTTAGTTAGATGCCCATTTTGGTGTTTCCACCTCCACGGACAACCAAGATTTGCAATGATGGAGAAATATTTGATAAAGAAGGAAAGAAAGTAAGGAACACAATAACACTACAAAATAGTAAAGTGCTACTCAACCAAATTGTAGAGGAGAGGAGTGAAAAAGCTTACCACCTCCAACAAGAGCTCACAAGCTAATGGAGGAGAAAAAGAGAGGACTCAAGCCCCTATTGTGATGGTGTTGTTCCACACTTGCTCTACGTAGTTGATGGAGTGTTGTTGCTACTACTATGGAGTGCCAAAGTGTTGCTTGAGAGTGATGGATGCTAAGAGAATGCTTGATAATGCTTAGAATGATTTCTAGAGGATTGTGTAGAGGGATGAAATGAAGGAATGAAGAGTGAATTTGAAGGAGAGATGAGAAAAATGGCCATATTTGGGTCGGTTGGTTGAAGAGGGGCGTTACAAACTTCCCCCAATGGGAAGTGTATTGCCTCTGTAGGCTTCAAATGTGAGAATCTATCAGGGATGTAAGTGTTCCATGCAGACGTCTGTGCATTGCATAGGTGTCCCTGATAGTTATTCTTTTGTTGACGTAGAAAATGAATGCCAAGTGGAACAAAGGCAACGAGATTATGCAGATTTTTTCCTTTAGATTTGGTTTTCTAAGGTGAGGAAGCATAAAAGGGGAATTTTCATAAGGGTTGAAAATTCACTCCTATACACCTGGCTAGACATATCACACTCTAACTATCACAATAAATTATTGCTGCACTTATTTTATTCCAATATCTGAACATAATCTCTTAAGCCAAATGGCTTCTTTACAAGAATGGGTAGTTGTCATATACTCTACTTCAGTAGTGGAAAAAGCAACCACAACCTATCACTTACTTATCCAACTAATTGCACCACCAAATAAAGTAAACACATAAGAATTGGTGGATATTTTGCTATCAAAATCACCTACCCTATCTAAATCCACATAACCATGAATATGAAGGGAAATCTTGTCTTCAATTATATTACTGTGATAACATAAGGAATAATCTGAGTTACCATGCAAATATCTGAACAATATTTTAACTACATCCTAATGAACTCTATGAATATTAGACATATATCTGGAAAGAACTCCCATTGCTTGGGAAATGTCTGGTCTAGTAGAAACCATAGAATACATCAAAATTACAACTGCACTCTTGTAAGGCACTATGCTCATGTCTTCAATCTTTGATGGAGATGTTGGACAATTTGAAATAGATAACTTTATTCCAACTAAAACAAGAACACACAATGGTCTTCAAGCCTACATATCAAACCTCTGTAAAATTGAGTTGACATACTTACTTTGGCCATGCCATAGCTTTTTTTTCACTCTATCCCTTTTAATTTCCATCCAAAGAATGTGTTTAGCTACACCAAGATATTCCATTTCAAATTTAGCAGCAAGTTGAGATTTTAGTTTTGAAATCATACCTTTTCCTCTACCAATAAATAACATATCATCATCATATAATGCAATAAATAGGAAATGATCACCACTAGTTGTATAATAAACAAAATGGTCTAACTTAGAACACTCAAATCCAAAACTCAACACATATGTCTCAAATTTTTGGTACCACATCTTAGGAATTTGTTTTAGGCCATACAAATATTTCTTCAATTTGCAAACCAATTTACTTTTACCTTTCACCACATAGTGCTCTAGTTGTGTCATATAAAGATCCTCCTCCAAGTCACCATGAAGGAAAGTAGTTTTCACATTCATTTTCCCAACCTCTAAATCATAAGTAGCAACAATAGAAATCAAAAATCTAATGGATGTCATTTTTGTAATAGGAAAAATATCTCACCATAATCAACACCCTCAACTTGAGAGTAACCTTTTGCAACCAACCTTGCTTTTTATTTCTCAATACTTCCATTTGAACCAATATTTTTCTTGACCACCCATTTGAAACCAACAGGTTTTCGTGTAGGGTATAGCTAGTATTTCTATAAAGAATTGGGTTTGAGTTCTTTTTTTTGTGCGGTATGATGTTTGGATATTGTTATTTTGAGTTATGGATATAAACATGTTAATTTGTGTGTTGAGACATTTAATTACTTATGTAACACCCCTTCGATTTGCTTATATTTTCATACAGTGATTTTAATTTGATAGACCATGATACTATGTTGTTATTTGATCACTGACATTTGAGCGATGATGGTTTTTATATTGTGATGTGATGGTACACTTTATGGATGATTATTGATTATGTCATGTAGTTAGAATAGTTGATTATTTGAGTTGATATTGATATATGTTCATCTATAGTTAATTTATGTTTTCGTTTTGTCAGTTTTGATATGACATTGTATTGGTGAAGGGAATGGGATTGCATCACTCACTTCGAGTGCCCTGTGATTCCATAATTTTCTCTTCACGGTATGATTTTTTATAATTTATATACATGTACGACATATGTTTTGATTGCATGATTGTAGGTACAGGACATTGAATCCACTTAGATTCATAGGTTTGAGCATACCATTTCCCAATGGAATAGTTGATTGGGAGATAGTAATTGGATTTTGTTGTCAAGCCACAACCCTAGTCACAGTGTGTCATCAGTCTTTGTTTGGTTTTGCTAAGTTGTCACATTTTCCACGTTTTCCTTGTTTATTTATTTTGCAAGGTATGTTTTGTGGGAAATTAATATTAATTAATGCTTATAATGGTTTTTAGTGATTATTTAATTAATTTTGATTAATGTTGTTAGAAGCTTTATATTTGATTTAATTAATTAAAATTTAATTTGTTTTGTAAAGTGATTAAATTAATTAGAAATTAATGTGTGAATTATGAATTATTAAATGCATAAATATCTTATAATTATCTTAAAGGAAATATCTGTGATTTGGTTGAAAAGATATTTTATTTGTGACATGTGTTAGAAAAATTAAACACTATTGTTGGGAATTAATTCTCAGAGAGATTAATTGCATTAACTGTAAGGGGAAAGAGGCTACTTCATGACAATGAGAAAATATATTTTTGAAAGAGGTTGTTAATATTGGTTGTTGAAAATTGGGGAAGAGGTTCTTAGGAAATTTTGGCTTTGGTTTTGTTTTTTTCTTTCTAGAAAAGTGGATAATTTGGAAGAAGCTTTGATAAAATGGAATCTGAAGGTGAAACTCTACTTCAAACATCATTTCCTCAAGCATCCAGAAACAGGTTCTTTAAATTGTTTTTATTTATATGCAAATTGGAAAGATTACCTGTACAAGAAGAATATGTTATCTGTGTAGAAGCTTTAATATATTTTGTAAATTTGAAATATTGTCGTGTTTGAAAAATTGTTGTGAAAGCTTAGAGCTTCTATAGAAATTGTTTTAAGCTTTGATTTGTTTGGAATTGGAAAATTGCCATAAAAGCTTTAAAGCCTCTGTAGGAATTGTTTTTAAAACAATAGAAATCCCAGAGGGAAAACAATAGAAGATTTGGAAAATCTCTTGAGGAATGGATTTAAAATCTTCTTGTCAAAATTTGTGGAAAATCTTGTTTGTATGGGAAAAGATCTTCCTGTAGAAAATTATTATTTTGTTTTTTTTTTCCAATTAGTTTTATTTGGCTGGGAAATTGAAAACCTTTGGTTAAAATTTGAAAACATCCTTCTGTAGAATTTTTTTGTAAAAACCCCCTGTAGAAAACTTTCGTTAAAAAAATTGCTCTTCTTGAGCAATCATTCTGATATATATATATATTGGAATATATACATGTAAATATAAGCATATTTAATGATAAAAATCCCTGTTAAAATTGCTTTCAAAGGAAACCTGGATTGAAGTTACCATACGACGATTTTATATATATTCGTAGGTTTGAAAAAAAAAATTGAAATGTTTAAAATGTGTGGGGAAGCGTTGTGGCTACCCCACAGCTGACTCCCCATTGGGGAGAGCCAACGCTGTGAGGCAGCACCAACACTGCCCCATAGTGGTTGTGCCCCCCACAATGGGGGTTTGGCTATGTTGCAGCTGGCACAACCATTGATGGCTACGAATCCTTCTTCCGCCTTGGAAAAAAAATTAGATTTTATTTAGTTTGTTTTTTTTAAATATATAAAGTGTATTATAAATATATATATATATACATAAATATGTATATATAAATATATATGTGTATATATAAATATATATATTTATATATTTATATATGTATGTGTATATATATATATTTATTATATGAGATTTGGAATATTGTAATTTAGTTTTATATTTAAATATTATATTTATATATGTATAATTATGTATATATATATTTATATATTTAAACGATATCTTAAATAAATGTGTGCAAATGCACAAAGTAGATAATTTTAAAATGATGTGATATTAAAGAGAAAATTGATTTTTAATTAGATGTAATTTGGAAATTGAAATAAACAAATAGATTTAATTTCTTTATTTGTTTGTAAGTGAAATTGCAATAAGCTAGTTTATTTGGGTAGTGTGTTATTGCATTTTCTTCAAATGGAAATTGGATTTAGGAAATCCTAATGGTAGCTTTATTTTTTGCCTGAATTGCTTATTGTATTGTGATTTCGTCTGTTTACGTATGTTGGGAAATATGTTAGTTGTGATTTTGTAAATCTTCCAGATAATGTTATTTTATGAGGGTGTTGTGATTTATGGCTCAACCATTTGATTTTCCTTGGGTATTGCACTTGGTTGTTATTCTATTTAAACACCCGGTTACTTTGAACGGGATGTGTTTCCTGTTATATTTTGGATTGGGATTTAATATCCTTTTGTGCACTGTGTTTACCCTTGGTTATAGATTAGATCCTTGTGTTGTTAGTAGGGGAGTGGCTCTCAAAGGGGGTCCACACACAAAGTGTTGCCAGGGTAACTCATGTGAGAGTTTGTTAATTCAGTGGAAATTAAATAATTGTATTAGGAAAAAGGGTACCTTAAATCATATAACTTGTTAATTGTACCTTGCTCATGGGCTCAAGGGCTTGTTTAGACTTGAGATGAGATGGGAAGGCCTGGAATGGAAAGATCACTATCTCATCTCTTTGAAAGATATTTGATTTCACATTAGTTTTCCTGTGGGGCCGAGGATTGTGAGAGGCTACTAGGGTAACCCAAGATGGGGGTTGTTGCCTAGGAAGATCTACTAGGGTAACCCATGCAACTTTGTGATGACACTCCTCTTATGACAATAGTATGTATTCTGTAGTTGATATACTTGATTATTTTACTATGGAAGCAATGTAACTTTTAGGTATGTATTGTTCTTGTATGGTATAGTATTGTGTATTTCCTGTGTGCTAGAGGTTGTTGGTGGGGGTGGGCTTTCGGGTACCATTTGGTTGGGTGGAATATGGACCTTACACCATTGGGTTTCCATTTCATGTTTGTGATGGCAGGATCTTCTAGATTGGAGAGCTCGCGTGTATTAGTAGCTTTGAACTATTTATTATGTTATTTTGTATCAATTAGATACTTTGTATATGTACTACTCCTCATTTGTATTTAAGGAGGATTCTTGTATCAATGTAATTATAACATTATTGTATGATCTTCCTCATTTTGGAAATGAGCTTTGTAACTACTATATTGAATAAATGTTATCTATGAATGATTCATTAATGTACTTTGTATCTTATGTGATGAGTTTAATGCTTTTGGATCTATGTTCTTTATATCATGAGTTTAATTTTATATGCTATGGGTAGTTCACTTTTGTAAGTTATGGGATTCAAATGTAAGTGTTGTCGCGTACCTTAGAGGATGTATGCATTAAATGTAGTTCACTTATTATTAATTACACTTTTAAAAAAAAAATGTTACACTTCCATTGTGTTTGTGTCATCCTCTAGGGTTACGTGGTGGGGCGTTACAACTTATTGGTAAAATGGTGTGTTTAGTTATTAAATAAATTGTTCATATCGTGTTTGGTTAAATGTTAAATTCTTGCAAGATTAAATATCTTCAATTACCATGATAGATTTTTTTATTATGTGATGTTGAAAACTTTAAAGTATATATATTCAGTGTTTTGATTTGTATTTCCAAGTGTACTGATATTTTTATTGAGGTATTGTAGGTGGGAAACTTGATTTTAATTTTTAAAAGGAGGGATTAATGATTTATTTTTATGATTTTTTTATTTTAATTTTTAGTGGTCTTTTCAGTTACGAGAAGTTGGAGAGTTGGGGGGAATCCTTCCTACTATTTCTCTTAATTTTTTAATGCAATTTGTGAGTTTTTTGGACGAAAGATATTGGGGGATGGAACCAGACAATAACAAGAGGAGGAACTTGAATTTCTATGTTTGGGCTCTTGGGCTGATCCTAGCTTGGATAGACAAGGTTAGTTTTGTACTTTGATTTAGAATTTTTGTTGTGTTTATTAAATTTTGGATGTATTTCATTTGTGTTATGAATATTTGTGTCATTTCTTGTTTTTTAGAAACTTGAATGTGTGATGGGGTTTATGGGTGTGTAGAAGGAGCAAAACTTGCTTGAGGGCTGAGAGCCTCCTTTGTGAAGCCTATCTTGGGGATTCTTGATGAAATGATTTAATGTGTATATATGAGGTGATGGATGAATTTGGGTGTTATATGGTGGATGGGGTGGTTGGTTGCAGAGAAGTTGTGAATGGGGGATTTGGGTGGTGAATGGGGTGCGGATGTAGTACCCCTCAATTTATGCTTATGTTATCTGCTGTTATGTTTTCACACTGTTAGACTATGATACTTTGTTTTGATCGCTGGTTTTGAGAGACAGTAGATTTATTCTATGACATGATGATACATTGTATGGTGATTACTGTTTTCTGATATGCTTTGAGATAGCGTAGATGTTTATTTTCAGTTGATTATTGCTATGTATATGTTTATGATGGACTAACAGTTATTTATTTCATCAGTCTGATGTGACGTGTATTGGTGTGGAGAATGGAATCACATCACTCGCTTGCGAGTGCCTTGTGATGTCTGTAATTTTCTCCACATGGTGTGCCTGTTCAATGCTTTGTTTATATATATATATATATATATGCATGTTATTTGCTTGGCCGCAGGAATTACAGGTACATGACACCGACTCCACCTAGGTACTCAGGTCTGAGCATGTCAAGACTCAATGGAAATGTTGATTGGGAGGTAGTAGTTAGGTTCATCCTAGTCTAGTCTTTAACTCGGTCACTGTACACAGTCAGTTTTAGTTTTTTTTTAGTTATAGATTGTCTTGTCTCTTCCTATTTGGATAAATTGTTTGAAAGGTAAGTTTGGTTAATTTTAATGTTAGTTTATTGTGCTTTAATTTATTATTATTTAAATTAATTTTTAAATGTTGAAATTAGTTTTAAATGTTATTTAATAAATTAATTAGTTTGTTTAGTTAAGTAAGTTGATCATAAAGATTAAATTTATTTAATTAAATAAATTAATTAATTAAATTAATATTGATTAAATGGTGTGTGAATAGATTTATTTAAATTAAATATTTGGTGGAAATGGTAATTTTAATTAATAAATAAATTTGCATTGAAAATTGCTAATTTTAAATAAAATAATAATATGCATGCAATTTGTAAAGAAAAGTTATCCGAGAAGTGGTTGAGGATATTTTGTATTCCTCGACATGTGTGCAAGTTGCATTGATTGGGTTTGTTGAGAAATTTCTCGGAGGATATTTGGGATCTAGGAAATACTGTAGGGTTATCAATTTTCTTCATGGGAAATGAAAAAAGATTTTGCTGTGTAAAATTTATTTTAAAAAGAATTTGTTACTTTCTCTGTATCTGGTTGTATATTTGTGGAAGATCCCTTTGGTGGGAAGTTCTTTTGTGTTGGTTGAAGAAGCTTTCGAGGACTGTGCGTTACAGGCAACAGAGGCTCTCTTTTCTATAGCCAAATCTCAAGTTACAAGTATTTTTCTTTGTTTAATTTGTTTCTTTTTTGAAAAAGAATGATTGAGAAATTACTAGTTTTGTATTTCCTATGTTTTTCTCAGGAATTTGTAAAAAAATTATTTAACCAGCAGGAAAGATCTATGAAGTATTTTAATTGTGAAAGAAAAGAAATTTCTCTATTGTTAATTTTTTTTAAATCTCTGTGAAAATTGTGAAAACAAGGAATTTATAGAGAAATAAAAGGGGCAAACAAAGATTTATTTCAAACAGTAGAAAACCTATAGAAGAAATTTACAAAATCATTGAAGGGTTCATGATAAAATTATCTGTTAAAATGGGAGATCATTTTGGAGATCTGTAATTGAATTGAAACTATATGTAACAAAATGTGTTTATTGACAAATTTCTTAATTTACCTGTAGAAAATTTTATTTGTTAATTTTGTGCTCTTCCAGCCTCTATTTTAGAATTTGAAAGAAATTATTTAAATAAATTGTGCATTGTTGAAAATTTATTTCAAGTGGAAATGTGTTATGTATTTTTTTTTTTAAATTTAGAATCCTGATGAAATTGTCGTACGGCGGAAATCATATAGGAATTCTTATTGATATTAAAAAAAATTTAAGTGAGAGGGGGGGTTTGGCCCAGCCACCCCCACAAGGCACGCCGCCTGTGAGCAACGCTCATAGACTGCGGCTCTATGAGGGAGGCTGCGTAGCAGCCCAACCCCTCACAGGGGCTTCCGCATTGTTTACTGCGAAAAAACCTTTATCACAGTCTTACTTTATATTTAAATTTTCATTAATGTTACTTTATATTATATAATATATTTATAATATATATTTTATATATAATATATTTATAATATATTATATATAATATATAGTATTATGATATATTATATATTTTTATATATTTATAATTTGATGAAATTTTATTAAAAGAAAATTTGATATAGTTAGTTATAATAATATAAATAATAAAATAAAATAATTATTTAAATAATTATCTTAGTTTGGGAAAAATAATATGAATATGGTATAAAATTTTATTTTATTTAAATGAAATATTTTCATTTGACAAATTGATGATTAGTTCCATTAAGTGAAATTGAGAAAGTGAAAATAGATTACAATTGAGTAGTTCTAATTTCTTGTTTAATTCTTAGTGATTGACTGGATTTAATATATCCCAATGGTAGGTGTGTATTTACTTTATGTTACTTCTATTCTTATTGGGCAAATGGGGATTATTTTTATGTGATTTTAAGTCTTCCAGTTATAGTCTCTTAAGGGAGTAAATTTTACTATGATTTCATGTGTTTGAACAAACTAGGGTAGTACACCTGATTTTTATGAACAAATTGTAATGATCATTGTGAATTATCTAGTATTAAATATTAAATATTGTGCACCTTGTCTACCCTAGATAGAAAACTTAGATTCCTTTGTTATGTTTAGGAGAGTGGCTTTTTGTAAGGGCCGACACACAAAGTGGTGTCAGGGTAACTTGCAAAGAGTTAGTAAGTCAGTGATAACTAAATGACACAATAGTTAGATTAAAACTCTTAACAAGATGATTATGCCTCACTTATGACTCTTGAGCTAGTCCAGTCTTGAGTATAAGATGAGAAGGCCTAGAATGGAAAATCGGTGTCTTGTTTCTTCAAGAGACATTCAATTCCGCAATGATTTGCAATGGGGTCGGGTTTCATAAGAGGTTACCAGGGTAACCCAAGATTGGGGGCTGGAACCTAGGAAGAAACACCAGGGTAACCTTTGCAATGTTGTGATGACACTCCACCTAGAGTAACAATTAACCTTGTGTATGTAGTACATTCAATTGTCAAAGAATCTGGAAGCAATGTAACCATTAGTTTGTTTTGTACTAGTGTCTAGGGTTAGTAGATTATGTCTAGGTAACCATATTACTATCTCCTAGCAT
This sequence comes from Sequoia sempervirens, assembly GCA_007258455.2. Classification (NCBI taxonomy): domain Eukaryota; kingdom Viridiplantae; phylum Streptophyta; class Pinopsida; order Cupressales; family Cupressaceae; genus Sequoia; species Sequoia sempervirens. Next base: position 37,903 of record VDFB02275148.1, read on the forward strand.
GGGGGGTGGACCTACGGGTACCACATGGTTGGGTGGAACGTGCACCTTACTCCGTTGGGTCCCCAATTTGTGATCATGGCATCGAGAGTTTCATGGATGGAGAGCTCGCACTTGGAAACTTATGTGTACTTATTCTTTGTAAATTGTAATTCTTGTATTTGAAAACATCCCTCAATCGTTATGAGGTGAACATTATAAAATGTAATTTGTAATTATTATTGAACTACCTCATCAAGATGGATGAGTATTGTATATTTTATCAAATGCAATGTAAGGAAACAAATTTGTACTTTATATTATCTTGAATGATGTTTCAAATGTAATGCAATGTTTATTTTTATGTTATTAAATAATATGTGCAATGCAAAATACTAAAGCCGCCTATGGAAACTCAAAGTAGTGTATCGTCTCGTAACTTAATGAATGTATGCAACTAATTAACTTAATAATTATACTTTAAAAAAAAATTATTTCACCTTTATACATAAATGCAACATTCCTTAGGTTATTATGATGGGGCATTACAAAGTAGTTGGAGGTGAAGAAGTTGTGAATTGGTGTGTTGGAGGATGTTGTGTGCAGAAGGTGGAAATGATTGTGTATAAAAGAAAAACGGTGTATTGATCCCCAATAGGGAAGGGAATCCCCCTTCTCCCACTTTGCAAGAATCTTGTATTTGGTTTCTTTGTGAGTGTGTTACGTTTATTGGTTTTCTATTTTGTCATCTATATTGTGTATATGGAATTTTCCTCCTGCTCAGGGGCTATGGTTGGGAGGAGAGTAGGACTGGGCTACTCAATTTTGTGTTGCAGGTTTCAAGGAATGATATAATTTTTTTGGAAAAAAATGGAGTATATTAATTCCTTTTGAGAATATTGTATGATTGTTTCAAATAAATCCGAGTTGGAGGTTTCTTTAGGGTTCATTCTTGCAAGCCAGAGACTTTTTAGTGCAAAGTTTTAAAGATTCAAATAGTTATTTATATTAATCAATGTATTTCTTTGTTAAAAAGAACATGTGCAAGTTACTATATTTCATTATTTATGTGTTTCAAGTAATTACACGTTTAGGTATTCTATTTCAATGAAAACCCTTATGATAACTTTTAAAATAATAATGTAGTGTTTTTTTTTAAATACTAGTTATAAGATTTGGAAACTCCTTAATTGTAGTCTTGCGTGGTCTGCTTTTGTAACACATTCTTTAATGCATTTTTCTTACTTGTATTATATATAAGTATTAGATTATATCTTTGAATGGTTTCATGACAGAGTCATTTAGATATATGTGTGTTTTTTTTTAATTAGTTTTGAAATATAATATTATAAAATTTGTCTTTATCATTGAATGAATTATATATATATATATAATTGTTGAACAAAAGTTGAACGAATATACTATATGTAACATTTTAAATATATTTATTTATATGTTTCAATGTGAAAATAGTGTTAAAAAACAAATTTACAAATGTAAACAAGTAGTACTATGTGTTCTTGTTTTAGTTAGGAAATATTCGATGTTAATATTTAATTATTTAATTTAAATAAAAAAGTGGTTCAACTTTGGAAAATTTTAATATTGAAACCGAGTTATTTAGTTATATATTAAGTTAGTCTTTTTGGGGAGGGCATTGCATAGGTATCAGAGCCATTGATCCTTACTGTATTGCACATTATAAAATTAAAATAATAGTCATTCTTTAATTTAGGGTTTATCCTGTATTTTGAATAATTAAAATAATAATAATAATAATAACTCCATCATAAATTTATATAAGATATCGGTATAGCTATTATTGGTATTTTATTATTATTATTATTTTTCTAATAGTAATGCTTATTTGAATGGATGTTGTTGGTGTGAAATAAATAGGCTATAACAAATATAACTTAGATAATAATTTTTGCATTTTTTTTTTAACTAGGTGAACACAAAATTAACCATTTTCATGTAGTAAACACCCCAAAAATTACAAACTAAAAATTTTAGGGTTTGAAGATTTTTTTTATTTGCTTTCTTATGAATTGTCAAAATTAACTTCAAAAAAGACTTGATCCGAAGGAAAAAGAACAACAAAAACATTTTTTTTTTTTTGGAAATTTGAACCTTGTGTCCTTAAATTACATAACCAATTTTGATTATGGATTGCATTGCTATCTTTGCAACGCAAATTCCTGTAGGCCAAGATTCCTTGCTTGATGTATGTAATTCTAGGGTATGCCTCATCTTCGTTTTGCAATTTGTAAAGCACCATTATAGGTCACAATTCATAGTTTTTTTGGGGGCATTGAGAGTTTAAAGTCTGCGATGATTTTGTAGAGGGATGTGCATCCAACAACCATGTGGAATACCTACATGAATAGGCATAAATCACTTGAAATTTTCCAGAAACCCCAAATTTAGAGTTTTGCTTAAGGACTCCTTTCCTCAAGTAGCTGATTTCGGGTCCTAGGTACACCATTATTTTAGTTCATGATTGTTGTACTATCATCCATAGTATGTGTGCTTTTCTTGACATGACACCTGGAACTCTTTAAATTGTGGTATTCCAAACAGTCTGAAGGTTTATGGATATGGGTGACAATTTTTTTCCTATTAACAAGGTTTATAGGCTCATTGTATTTGATGACCTTTCCCTCTTTACATTACGAAAAATATTTGTTGTGATTGTTATGGAATGCCTGTTTTATTCATGATGTAGTGGTTGTTGTATTAGATGGTATAGTGATAATGATTTATGCTTTAAATTGGAACAATGCCCTATTTTTAAATTAAGTATGAATGCTTGTAATCTTATTGCAACAAAGAATATGGTCTTCTAAATATTATATTGTATCCTACATTCTATCTCTTTGCTGGAATTTAGAATTCATTGCACATTTTCCCTTAGGATTTTTTATCTGCTTCTTTGTTAAAAGCTATTTTCTGATGTGCATTACTTTTCTTGGGTGAAAGATATGTTTGTCATTGGTTTATACTAAGTAGGTGTTAATTTCACAATTCAATCCTTCCAAATTTTTATATTTATAGTGAGACTGTGTAGAGTGTTGTAGATTCAACAAACGAATCCCTTGCTTCCATTCACATACATGTTTAATCGCTCTCCATTATTTTAGTCTACTCGTATATGGTAATTGGAATTTACAACTTAAACTCATATAAATACAAAGAAGTACCCCGATTGCTTGTATTCTCGAGGCCTAATGTTATTGTTTCGAAATTGAAACTATCATTTTGTATATTGGGGCAATTTACATAGTTTTGGAGATTGGAATTACGATTTCTTCCACCAAAGTGGTTTGTAACTTTCAAAATATGTTCTTCTCTTATCAAATGATACATTCATTGCCTTTGGGAATGCATATCTTACCCAACTTGCAAAGTAGCCTCTTTTGGATGAAGTAGTAAGCCACCTCTTTGCTTGTGTGTGATTGCAAATATTTTACTTCTAAACAACATCTTCATACTTAATTAGAAAAAAAACTAAAATCCCCAAATTCATCACATTCTCACATTCTGTAGTAGACAATTAGTGAATGCATTATGTTGCCATGTAATTTATTTACATTTATGCTAAATGTTAGATTGATATTTTGATATGCTTCGAGAACATGATGGTATTCAATAAAGGTTTGAGGCCTTAAGTTTTTGGGAAGTGATCTAGTCATTTTGTTTATACCATTTAGTAGAACCATAATTTAATCATTTTTTTCATATTTTTAGACTAAAAAGGTTTATGAATATATATATATATATATATATATATATATATATATATATATATATATATATATATATATATATATATATATATATATATATATATATATATATATATATATATTTTAAAACGTTAGCAAAGACATAATTTTTCTTGGGGGTTCTCTATTAGCATACCAAACTAACACTCATCACAAATAGTCACCTATTTATCTATATTTTTCTAATACTCTTCTAGTGTAAATATTAGTTTTTCTTTTGTCACTTGCAAGCTAGTCATTATGATTTGACATGATTGTTATTGGGTATATTTACAATATTTTTAATATAGAATTACTGCTAAGTGACGTATAGGATCAATGATTTGCAAACCTTTGGACTGCATATGCTACAAAGTATTGTGCATGAGTGGAATATCAATCTAGTACATAATTATGCCATTTGACAAGGTTTGGTTGGTAGGTTTAAGTAAATTGCTGGTCAAATTCTAGATGAGAAGATGAATGTGACCAATATGAAGGATCTCAAATGCTTGGTTGGTTCCATGTCTAGAGGACTCATCCTTATCCTTTCTTCTGACCAAAGGGTTCTAGGTTAATGACTTAGGGTTTGTTGATGTTTTAATTTTTCCCTAGTTGGTTATGTTGTTGGGGTTTCATGAATAATAGAACCACTACATTTATGCTAGGTAAAACATTCTTGCTATATTTTATTATAGCATGACATGCCCACCTTTCTTTTACCTTATATGCATTTGTATATAATATTTGATAGTTTTGGAAATTGAATAATTGCAACTCCTTTTTGTTATCAACTTTACAATTCTAACTGAATGGCATTTGGAAAAGAAAAAATGGGAAGCAATTCAGAGTATACTTGACAATGAGAATATGTTTTCTGTAATTGAAACTACATAAAAATGAAGATGAAAGTTTCCATGTATTTACTACTTAGATAAATCATTTTAAATATTGTTGCATCATTCTTTTTCAAGGCTACCATTTCTTCATCCATAGCAATCTTCCAATATTTTGCATCATTCATACCTAATGCATCTTCTTTTGATTTGGGTTCATCCATGTTATTATTCAAAGAAAAAATACATCTCCAATCATTAGGTGAATACCTTTCAGGTGGTTTCCTATGCCTTGTTTACCTACGAACAAGCTAAGTTGGAGGTTCTTCCTCCTCTTCTGAAGATTTAGAGCTCGATAAGCTCTCCTTAACTCCTTGTCTATTTGTAGGCCTCAATTCAACTTTCTTAGGTGTAGAAGAAAATTGAATTGTGTGTTCTTATTTACTTTGTTGTGGCTGCGATGTACTAGAAGAAGGCTTAGTTTATCTAAAAATAACACTACTACTATGTATTACCTTATGTGCAACAAGATCCCAAATCTTGTACCCTTTCACACCATAATTGTATCTAATGAAGATACAATTCACAACCTTTTTTTCCAACTTTGTTCACTTCTTCTTTGGTGCATGTGCATGTGCTTCACAACCAAAAACTCTAAGATGTTTTAATGAAGGCTTGCGACCCAACCATGCATCTATAAGTGTCTTAACAACAAGATCTAATGTAGGAGACATGTTAATTAGGTAACAAGTAGTGACAACAACTTTAGCCCAAAAACTTTGTTCTAGACCAACACCACTCAACATGCCCCTAGCCTTCTCCATCAGTGTCTTGTTCACTCCTTTTACAACTCCATTTTTTTGTGGAGAATATGGAGTTTCCTTTTCTCTATGAATACCATAATCTTTATAGAATCTATCAAAATAATTAGAGAAAAAATCATCACCATTATTATTCCTCAAACATTTTATTTTATTTCCAGTTTGCAACTCAACCATTGCTTTAAATTCTTTAAATTGACTTTTAAAACATCAGATTTACTCTTTAGAAAATATACCCATGTCCTTCTACTATAATCATCAATAAATGAAACATAATATGAGGATATCCTAATTGAAGAAACATATATAGAACCAAACACATCATAATGAATAAAATCCAATACACCACAAGATTTATGAGAACTCGAGTAAAACTAAACTTGATTTTTTTTTTCCATAAATGAAATGCTCACAAAAATCAAATTCAAGATTACAATCAAACAAACCTTCAACGAGTTTTTTATTTTTCAAGGTCCTTAGACCCTTTTCTCTAATGTGGTCGAGTCTCTGGTGCCATAACATAGTTTTCTCTATAGGTAACTTTTATTTAGAAGAAAGATCACCCTTGGGTACCAAAAATCCATGACGATTTGTTGAAGGTGAAACCCTCACTTCTTCCATAGACTTTTTTTTCACAAAATTACTATTGCACTCAACAATGCATGCATCAAGTTATACAATGTGCCATATCTGACACCTCTAGCAATTATCATAGAACCTCTGAACATCTTGCATCTTGTATGAGAAAATACTACCTACACACTTGCATCTATTAGTTTGCTCATAGATAGAAAATTTCAAGGTAAACCAAGGATATGTAACACACCATTAATCCTTTTTATTCAACCATCAGGAAACCTGATTTTAACTTACCACAACTAACAATGTCTAAATGAGAATCATCACCCAAGTACACCTAACCTCCATCAAATTCTTCATATTCAGAAAACCAATCTCTATTAAAGGTCATATGGAAAGATGCACCCGAGTCAATTAACCATGCATCATTACTTGCATGAGTTTCCAAAGCTATAATGAATGTGTCACCATCTTCCATTTTGGACTTAGAATTAGAATCAAATTTCTTCTTTTATTCTTCTTTGTATTCCTTACGAACATGTCTAGGCTTACCACAGTTCCAACAAATAACTTTGGACTTTCCAAGAGACTTAGATCTCCACTTGTACTTGGATTTTTCATGCTTCTCATTCTTCTTTCCTTTTTCCTTAGGTCTTCCATGAACATTTAGGGCCTCCTTGGCACCAATGGATACCTTCCTCCTCATCTCTTTAGAAAAAAAAGAACCCACCACATCTTCAGTCTTCAATATAACCAAAGTACTCCCAATAGACATAACAAGAGAATCTAATGAATCAAGGAAAGAAGAAAAGCAGGATCTAACATTCCTCTTCCTCATCCATTTTGACAATAGTTGATGCCAATTGAGCCACCAACATATTTAATGCTTCTAGGTAGTCTATAATTTTTCCACCCTCTTCCATTCTCAAGGAATACAATTTCTTCCTCAAGAAAATCTTGTTCACTAAAGATTTGGCTTGATACATCTCACCAAGCTTCTTCCATAGTTTCTATGCAGAGGTCTCTTCATGGATATTGATTAAAGTAAATTCTTCCAAGAACAATATGTTTAGACCCTTGGATTTATGGTCCATAACATCATATTGACCAGCTTGAGTAGGATCCATAGGCCTTGAAACATTCTCATCAACATCCCACAAATCTTGATCTATCAACAGATCCTCCATCTTCAACTTCCACATTTCAAAATTATTTCTAGAAAAATTATCCACCTCTATTCTCCCCGATGAACTTGCCATATGAAAATTCTTGCAACAAGATCACAAAGTGTCTTCTACACAAGTTTCCACTCAAATCTAGATTAGTTCAAAAATTCTAACAACCCACAACTGAAACCAAAGGTGATCAAGCTCTTGTAAGGAAGCTAAGGTAGTGGAAAAACTTCCTACACTAATCTTAAGAGGAGAATAATGCAAATATTTTACAAATATTTAATAGTTATAGAAACTTAAACATAAATAAACACAAATATCATGCATACCAGAACACAGTGATTTACATGGGGAAAAACCTTTCAAGAGAAAAACCCCACACTCCAAAAACTGCCCAATATATTATTTAGAAACCACAAAGATTACAATATGCTTGCAAACCAAGCTTCTCATAGGAGTATCACCACTCAAATATCCAAAGACAACACAACCGCTATCAAACTCTCAAAATACATCATAATACACAATTGTAATACAATTCCCTCATAAAATATGATTTCCTTCTAGGGAAAGTCAAGCTAATAAAATATTAGGTGTCAGATATGAGACATAGTGATGAACAGTCCAAATCCCCCCATGCCCCCCTCCCCCATAGTCATCATCAAATGAACATTACCTTATGTAATTGCAAGATTGAGACTCATTTTCTCAATCGAAAGTGTCTATTGAATCTGAATCTTTCATAAATATTGTTTCAAAATCTATTCTTAGAATTTGTAGCTTTTTTTTTAACCTTTTCCATTCCTTGTTATGTTGTTTGGAGGACATCCCATGATTTTTTGGACTTTTTTGGTGCTGCAATACTTGGGAAAATGCTCTCATGTACTGCTTGAAATATGTAGAAGAGGGATTTTGAATCTTTCTTCAAATTATCCCTTAATAAGTCCTTCATTGCTTGTGATAATGCATTATACGTTGTAGCATCAACAAGTATTGGAAAACCATTCTCTACTATATCCCATATGTCTTGAGAACAAAATAATGCTTTCATATTGATAGACCAACAATCATAATTTTTACAATTAAATTGAGGAATTTGTTGATTTGTCAAGCTTGTGCTTATGCTTGCCATTGTTGATTGTGAATAGCTTGTTTGAATGCCTTTGCTGGAGCTCTTTGAATTTTTTTTTTTGACAACTATTAGATTTTCTAGAACTTTCTTTGAATAATATTTGGCTCTTTCAAAACATTACTTTGAGCAACCTTTGGCCCTAATACTAGGTGAAGGGAAGAGGCAGAGGAGGTGAGTACTAAAATAAAGAGATACATAAATCTGAAAATTATTTCAATTTCATATTTATATATTTCAAAGACATATAATATTTGTTGTCATCAAACAAACTTAGAGATTTTGCTCTTTTTCTTTACCTAGAAAGAAATAAAGATTCAAAATCCCTTATTTTTGTTATTTTTGACAGTTACAAAAACAATACATTCATCTACTCTCTATTTTCAATGCATAAAAAACACACAAAAATGAGTGCTTGAAATCTACGGATAAGCCAAGCTAAAAAGGAGGCACATCAAAAAAAATAATAACAATTAATGTCAATGTCTTTTCCAACATAGATAAAATCTGAGGATAAATTCAAGGATAGATTTAAGCAAAATAATTTCACAGAAATTTTTTCCTTGATGTAGAATGGTGGCGTGTCAAAGAACTGGAAATATTTGATATTGCAAAAAGGATATGGAATACCGTGCAATAAAGAAGGTGGGTAGGTAGTTGGGATTAATTCCAACATTCGCAACATACGAAAAAGGGAAAAAATAGTACAATGCTTAGTATTTATCATTGCAACAACACACTAAAAAGGGCATTTTTCCAAACAAAAAAGAACATCGAGTGATATTATTCACATCATAATTTTGATCCCTAGTTCATGCTATACAATTCCTATACCACTAATAGAAAAGAAAACATGAGTCTATAATGTCATAAAATAATAGCATTCTCGATGGGGGATCTATTCAGACTAATCAAAAATAGAAGATGCTACAACATAATTAGCCTACCCATAATGTAAATCATATAATCAAAAATTAAATTTACATGCAACCAACCTTGAGGAAAGAATGGAGACTCATGGAATGCCATTTTTTTTTTAATATAGAAGGTAAACACATACATTAAGCATGGAAACCTTTTGACTAAGTATTTGTCATTCTTAAAGCACATAATGCTTGCATGGTCACTTACGTGAAGCCGATAGGTTGATGAAGGTCGAGCTCAAAGAAAAGCTTAAGCTAAACTCCTAAATGAATCTAATATAAGATATCATAGGAATATCGTAGAATGAAAACTTACAAGATTAGAGTAAATGGATCACTATCTATAAAACACGATGGATAGACAATTAATTTCAAGTTATTATTGTGACATGTAGTAATAACAAGCATAGGGCAAGGGGATTTTCAATGTATACAGAGAGAATCTCTAAAGCACAAATGCACCAACAAGTGAATTTTCCACTGAAAACATAAAATGGTTTATTGAAATGGTTTAAGAACTTTCAAGCAAATGCAATTGGTAGGTGTATATCCAAATTCCACAACCATTTCTAGCATCCTCTCCACTTGCGCCAATATGAGAGATTTAGAAAAATGAATGTGTACCCATCAAAGCAAAAAAAAGATGTGAGAGCCCTACAAGACATGCATGTAGAATAGAGATGCAAAGACAAGACTGAAGAATCAATTGGTAGAAAGCCTCAAAGAAATGTGGTCTCATGGAATACCTTCATTGCAAGACACGCTCAAAATGGATTTGTTGAGTAAAATTTAGAAATTTCAAGTGAATGTAATAGGAGATGTTGCACCCAAATCCACAATCTTTTACACCATAATCCTAACCACTCAGAGATGGAAGATATTTTTAAAAGAAACATGAATAGTCAACATTTAACATGAAGAAAAGAGAGATGTTGCAATACATTGAGATTATAATTTCTCTGAAATAAATTAATGAAAAATATGAAACATAGATTAAGCATTGGATTGGTTAACAAAATACCTCAAATGCAAGAATTCTTGGAACGCAATAGTTGCAAGTCATTGCAGAAATTTGGATTTAATTACCAAAGTGTTACTAAAAAAGCACATACTAACCCATCGATTCAAATGAATTGAATAATTGATCTCACAAATCATGATTCTTTGTTGGTTAATGGTCCATGAGAGTATTGATTGCATTCACAGGGTATCTAGAACAAAACACTTCTTGTGTCAAGTACTACCATTAAGCTCACATTTGGAATGCCCACTCAAACCATGGTGTAGTACAAAAACTCCATTCTAGAGTATGCACCTTCCTCTCCTCTTGTTGAACATTTGGAATACTAAGAGGGGGTGAATCAATATTCTTTTAAACCACTTAAACATTTAAAAATTCATTCCACATATCATATTGAATTTGCAGTAGAAAAAGAAAGTATGAAAGGAACCATCAAAGCACATAACACATGAACACCAAATTTTTATGTGGAAAACCCAAAATGGAAAAAACCATGATGAGGATTAGCTCACAATATATTATAACCGGTTATAAGATATTTTAGAGATGCTCACTACAGATGGATTCACTATCCAAGTGGACTCACTACCAATTGAAAGAAGAAAAGATAAAAGAGATTGTGGCACACAATCAAGATTTGAACTGTTATAGTTACATCTAATATATGCATGAATTATAGTTCCGTTGAAACTCAAAATATAGACTTTACACACTTCATATTGATTTGCACTAACACACTACTCTCCTTTGAATTTTACTTATAATCACACAATTCACATCAACTGTACATCACATAACATATGTATTTTTTAAAACAACAAATAACTAATATGTATATCCACTTTATCCACAAACACTTACAACATCAATTAGGTCAGCCTAATTAGATGTATCATACCAATTATAAATTTTCGGCTCTACATACATACATACACACTTTGCAACAAGATTCAAAACTCATAACAAATAAAAATAGGTTGGCATGGACCTGTAATAGCTCTCACTTAATGAATCAATACTTATTCAAAATCTACAATACACAAAACTTATTATTTCAGCACTAGTAATGACCTAATATAGAAATTCATCAATTGTTTGACCTCAAACCAACACATGGACCTCAAAAATTTATGCTACTTGGAATATAGGCACCATTGACACCTATCAACATTCCCAAAAATATACAAAGCTAGATTCCAATTCATGGAGAGTGTAGATACACCAAAACATGCACACTGAACTAAAAAATAACTTTCACTCCTAGACCTGATATATTGTCACTCATAACTGTTGGCAAAACAAGGACATACAACTGAGAGGGGGGGTGAATTAGTTGTCACAGAATACTTAAAATTTTTGAACTTAACTTAAATTTATCTCAAATCTCATGAAAGAACAATAAACCATAAACAATCAACACATCAAAAGCACAAAGAACACTAATATTTTTACGTGGAAACCTTGTTAGGGTAAAAACCACGGTGGATGTTAGTCCACAATATTATACCCTGTTAAAAGTATAATGAAAAATAATGGGAATGCACATGTATTTAGGCACACTTCCTAGAGCTCACTACTCAAATACAAGAGGACTCACTACCCAAGAATACAAAGCAATTCAGATTAGATCTATAGGGTATGAACTAAGAAAATAGCTTTTGCACAAGCTTGATTATAGTTCTAGTTAAGCACATAAATACTTCTTCACACTTCGATCAAACTTCTTCACACTTTGCTCTACAATCGAATGAATAGATCAATGTTCACACACTTTCTCTTCTCTAGCTTATCCTCACTTCACACACACACTAACTTCACACAAACAACCACTCTTATATATCCGCAACCTGGATTTACATCAACAACTTTGTCAGCCAAAATATAAAACATATTTACAATGTTAGCCCCAAATTTACAAATAAATTTTTAATTTGAATCAAGCACCATCGGCCAATATTATGATGCGACCCAAAACAACATCCTCGAGTGTGCCAAACATTCAAATTTAAATCTCTAAGGATCCGACATGTTACAACCATCATGTCGGCCAAGAACATAAAAACCTGAACACACTGAGAAAAATTCTTCGACCATGAGCACACCGATCAACACAGACATACAACAAGGATATAGAATGATCTAGAAGCATCCACAAGCAACAAGAACTAGTAGAGAATCATCTGTAGAAACATAAATTACTAGAATCACATAAAATTCAATTAGGAGTACTGACAGAAACCACAAAAACACTGTCAGAGCACAACTATTCATAACATGATCAAATCTTCACGTGGACCTCTGAAACTTCCTATGGATAGACTAGATACTCTCAGCAATAAACCCTTTAGTCCACAATAGTTTATCATTGAAATATTGAGCAAGACACCTTCATGACCTTCATTGTTCCACTAGCAACCTGCAACATTTTCTTTAACATTTTTCTCAATATCCTCGACATATACAACCTTCAATACAACAGTGCTAATAGTGTTGAAATCAATGAAAACCACATATTAGCAACACAACCACAACATCCAAAAATCTCCCCCTTTGGAATTGATGGCAACACATGATGTGAAAAATACCATCAACACAACTACACTTACTCCCCCTTAGTTCTGACTCTTCTCAATTGCTCTTCTCCCCAAAAATATTTTTCACATTGCTCTTCTCCCCCTTTGAAATCAATGGAAAAGATATGTATTAAATTTCCACATAGAAGATCTAAACCACATATCTGCACATCTGACTACTCCCCTTGAGTAGGAACCACTGAAACATCAATCCAGATCAGGAAATATCAATGAAGCACACAGATTGATGCAAGTAAATTCATCTCTATTTCATATCAGGAGGGGTAATCACCCCTAACATCCCTCTGAGATACTCAAAATTATCCTTTGGAAATGGTTTGGTGAAAATGTTTGCAATCTATTCTTTGGTAGGCACATACTCTATTCTGACTTCTTTCTCACTCACTTTCTCCCTCAAGAAGTGAAACTTGATTGATATATGCTTGGTCTTAGAGTATAGCATCAGATTCTTTGATATGTTTATTGCACTTGAGTTTTCACAGTATATGGAAATAGGCTCATCATATACTACTTTGATATCTTCCAACATCTATTTCATCCACATCACTTGAGTATAGTTATTTGCAGCAACAATATACTTTGCCTCAGCAGTAGATAGAGAAATGGAATTCTACTTTTTACTTAACCAAGACACCAATTTCTTCCCTAGGAAGAAAGCACCACCACTATTAATTTTCCTATCATCTACATCTCTTGCCCAATCCAAATTAGTATAAGCACTCAACGTAATATCATCATCCTTAGGGTACCAAAGCCCAAAATCAGTTGTTCCTTTCAAATATTTGAATATTCTCTTTACAACAGTCACATGAGGCTCTTTTGGATCAACTTGAAATCTAGTAACCATACATACAAAATTCATATTGTCTAGTTTTCTTTGAGTTAAATAGATCAATCCACTAATCATTGACCTATATCTTATTTGATTTTCCTTAGGAGAATCATCATTTTCTGGTAACTTGCATTTGGTCACCATGGGTGTACCAACGGGCTTTGAGTCTTCCATGCCAAACTTCTTCAATAGTTCTCTCACATATTTGGACTGAGATATGAAAATCCCTTTGTCTGACTGAGTAAATTTCAATCCCAGAAAGAACTTCATCTCTATAATCATACTCATTTCAAATTCACTCTTCATTTCATCAACAAATTTCATACATAGATTGTCATCTCCTCCAAAAATAATGTTATCAACAAAGATCTCAATAATCAACTCTTTGTCATGATCCAATTTGAAATACAAGTTGTTGTCAGTAGTACCTTTATTGAATCCAAGCTTTAAAATTATTTATCCAGTCTAGCATACCAGGCTCTGGGGGCTTGCTTGAGTCCATATAGGTATTTCTTTAATCAACAAACCATGTCTTCCCTGTCAGTCAGTTGAAATCCATCTAGATGTTCAATATATACCTCTTCTTCTAATTCACCATTCAGAAAAGTTGACTTCACATCCATTTGATAGACTTTATAGTTCTTATCTATAGCATAAGCAAGAAATAATCTAACAACTTCAATTTTGGCAATAGGGGCAAAGGTTTCTTCAAAATCAATACCTTCCATTTGTGAATACCCTTTACATACCAGTCTTGCTTTATTTTGGACTAGTTCATCTTGTTCATTCAACTTATTTTGAAAGACCCATTTAGTACCAATCACATTTTTATCTTTAGGTCTGGGAACAAGAATCAATGTATCATTCTTTTCAATCTGCATCAGTTCTTCCTTCATAGCTTCCATCCAATGTTCATCATTACAAGCTTCATTGACATCTTTAGGCTCAATCTTGGAAATCAGGCAATACTCATTTGCAATATTTCTTCTAGTTTGCACACCTTTATTCTTGTCTCCTATAATTTTATTTCCATAATGATTTAGCTTTACATACCTCGAAACCTTAGGATTCTCTCAAACTTTTGGTTCTTCTATTCTTTCTTCTGCACTTGCACTTGTCTCTCCTTCTTGACTTTCTTGATTTACTAGAACAATTTGAAGTTGATTCTGTGTCTGAGAATTCTTCCCTTTGTTTGTACTGTCTTCTTGGTCATCTGAATCATATCCACAGTATCTAGATGATCTAGCAGAGTCCTCATCAACTTTGACATTTGCACTTTCAACCATTTTTCTCAATCTTCTATTATAGCATCGACAGGCCTTGATTTTAGTAGAGTAACCTAGAAAGATTCCTTCATCACTTCTTGCATCAAACTTTCCTATGTCCTCATCTCTCTTAATATAACATTTTCTTCCAAAGATCTTGAAATATTTAATAGTAGGCTTATAACCAAACCATAATTCAAAAGGAGTCTTACTAGAATTACCATTTACATTTACCTAGTTTAAGTGTATACAACAGTGCTTACAACTTCACTCCAATAGATGTGAGGCACATTTTCTTCAATCATCATTGTTCTAGTAGCATCCAAAATTATTATGTTCTTTCTCTCTGTAACTCCATTCTATTGAGGGGTTCAAGGAGTAGATAATTGTCTTTAAATTCCATACTCTTCATAGAAAGAATGTAACTCCCTGGAAGTGAAATCATCACCTCTATCTAACCTTAGGCATTTTATTTTAAGACCTTTCTCATTCTTTGCCATAGCTTTGAGACTTTTGAACTTCTCTAATGCTTCACATTTTTCTCTTAAGAAAGCAACCCATATCATCCTAGAGTAATTATCAATAAGCAACATAAAGTACCTTTCTCCATGAAGACTTCTGACTTTGGAGGGACCACATAGATCAGTATGCACTGGCTCCCGTAATCCATTTGAATGATGTTGTTTTCTCTAAAAAGAAACTCTAGTATGTTTTCCCATCTGAAATTCCTTGCAAATTGTGTTAGCAAGCTTTACTAGCTTAGGTAGATTTCTTACTGCTTGAGTGGAACTTACTTTAACACTGTTGTCAAAATTCACATGACATATCCTTTTATGACATAACTAGCTTTCATCTACTTGGGAAATTAAACAACTTTCACTATCAGCATTCAGGTGAAAAATATTACCATTTGTCTTTTTACCTGAAGCAATTACATTTCCAAAACTTCCAAGTATCCTGCATCTTCCACCTTTGAACTGAAGATCATAACCCTTTTCCACCATCTATCCAGCACTCAGTAGGTTGTGCTTCAAGCCTTCAACATAAAGGACATCATCAGTGTTATGCTTACCACCAAGACAAATAGATCCTCTACCACAAATCACACTAGCATTGTTATCTTTGAGTCTTACAACCCCACCATCATATTTCTCTAGGCTTACAAATTTTCTTTTGTCACTAGTCATATGATGTGAGCATCCGCTGCCAATAACCCACTCATCCTTTTCTTCAATTTGGGTTGCAAGAGATTTCTCCACTTTAGTAGATTTAGTAGCCACTAGATCATTTTCCTTGATAGCAAGGAACACCCATTCATCTTCATTTCTACTTTCTTTATCAGACTCTTCATTAGTCACTCCTTCTTCATCATAGTAACATTTCTTTTGAAATCTAGATTTGTTAGGCTTAGACCTAGGAACTCTTTCAGGAAACCTTGATGCAAAATGATCTATTTTATTGCAAGAGAAACATTTAATAGGAAACATTTCTTTATACTTACCTTGTCCTCTACCCTCTTTCTTCACAATCAGTGCTTCCAACTCTTCTACTTCTCTTTCTTCATCTTCAAGTTGTTTCATTTCTTCCTCATACTTGAATGAATTTTTGGAACACTCTCTCAGATCATATCTTTGCTTGTTTCTTTCGGATACAGTAGCCTTAAATGTAGATTTAGTCTTGGGAACAAATTCACCAAATTCACTCAACTCAAAGGCAACAAATTTACCAATTAGTGTATCTCTTGTCACATTCATCACTGATATGATTTCTTCAATAGCATGAGCCTTTGCTTTGTAAGAGGGAGGAAATGATCTGAGCATTTTAGCTACAATTTCTTCCTCTTCCAGGGTACCACCGATACATCTAATACTTATCACTAGTTCATTTACTTTTTGCATAAAAGAAGAAATATTTTCATCTTCACCCATCTTCAAATTCTCATACTTTTCTTTCAAAATTTGTAGCTTAGCCATCTTCACATGTGCATCTCCTTCATACAAAATTTCCAATTTCATCCACATATCATGATTTGTCTTCAAACCTATCACATTTGTCATTTTTGAATCCGTTAGAGCACTCAACAAAGCTTCCATAGCCCTGATGTTATTCTCAGCCTCTTTAATTTCATCAGGAGTGGAAGGACCACTCTAAGGAATAACATATCTATTCCTTGTGATCTTCCAAAAGTGTTCACCTAAAGATCTCTAAAGACATTCCATTCTAGATTTCCATAGTGAGTAGTTTGTTCCATCAAATCTAGGGTTGTCCTTCTTGTATGATGAAATCTCAGATCACC
>VDFB02275148.1:55213-81497 GCA_007258455.2 Sequoia sempervirens
CTGGAGTAAATAAATTTTATTATTAAATTTCTCCAGCAACCTCTTTGTTCGTGCCATCTTATCTTCCAAATTAATTCTTATCTTTTTACATCTCATTTAATTTCGACCCTTGATTGAATTATCTTATAATTCAATCTTGGCCCTTCATCCTTATCATTTGCCCTAATTTTGACCTAACCCTAATTCTTATTGCAACATTCAATCTTGATCATTGATTCTAGGGTTTTTTGTCATCTTCTCATCCTTGCCACACATTCAAAATTGCAGTTTTTATAAAATGGCAATTTTGTTCTCATTTGGCTTCCTCTTGGTCTCTTATCTCTCTGGCTCTTGGAGGCTCTCTCTCTCTCTTAACTTTCTATCTATCTCATGCTCATTTTCTGTCAACTCATGCAAGCTAGGAGGTGTAACAAAGGTGAAGCATGGAAGATGAAGACCTAGGGTAATATTGTTCCTTTTGTTTTCATGATTATTTCCTTTGTACTTTGTTATTTCATTGGAATTTTATTGTTATTGTGCTAACCCCTTTAGCAAAATAGGATTTTCCATTGATTACATTTTCTTCTTCTACATTTTCTTTTAGATCTTTTTTCTTAATTTTAGTCCTTTCTAGGTCCTCAAGAGCTAACTTGAGTTTTCCATTCATGTCAACCATGAACTCTTCTTTTGTAAACCCAACAATAGGTATCTCTTCCAGAGAAGTAGAAAATATTCTAATAGCCATGTATTCAACATCCAAGATCTTCCCCAAGAGGTTAAGCTCCTTCCAAGGAACCAAGCTCTGATACCAATTATTGAATACCTGAAATACTAAGAGGGGGGTGAATCAATATTTTTTTAAACCACTTAAACATTTAAACATTCATTCCACATAGCATATTCAATTTACAACAAGAAAAGAAAGTATGAAAGCAACCGTCAAAGTACATAACACATGAATACTATAATTTTACATGGAAAACCTAAAATGGGAAAAATCACACTGAGGATTAGCTCACAATATATTATAATCATTTATAAGACATTACAAAAGTGCTCACTGCAAATAGATTCATTGTCCAAGTGGACTCATTTCCCACTAAGAGAAGAAAATATAGAAGATATTATGTTACACAACCAAGATTTGAACTGCTATTGTTGCATCTAACATATGCATGAATTATAGTTTCACTGAAGCTCAAAATACAAACTTTACACACTTCATACTGATTTTCACTAACACACTTCTCTACTCTACATTTTCCTTATACTTACACAATTTTCATCAACTGTACATTAGATTACAGATGTATTTTTAAAATAACAAAAAAGAACTTGCATATATATCTACTTTATCTATAAACACTTACAACATCAATTAGGTCAGCCTAATTAGATGTATCATACCAATTATACCTTGTTGGATCAACATACATACATACACACTTCGTGCCAAGATCCAAAACTCATAAAAAATCAAAATAGGTCAACATGGACCCATAATATCTCTCACATAATGAATCAATACTTATTCCAACTCTACAATACAAAAAACTTATTAGGTTAGCACTAGTAATGACCTAATACCAAAATTCATCAACTGTTCAACCTCAAACAACCACACAGACCTCAAAACTTCACTCCAAGTGGAATATAGGAACTATTAACACTTTTCAACATTCCCACAAATTTGTAAAGCTAGATTCCAATATGCAGAGAGGTGCCAATTCACCAAAACATGCACACTGAACTAAAAATAACTATCATTGCCAAACACAATATACTGTCACTCATAACTTCTTCACCAGAAGCTAAAACAATATGAAACTTTGGATATAAGCTTCTCTAAAAACTAAGAAAATTATATTAAAAGTGTAGAGCAAGATCTTACATAGTGGACCAATGTGGACCCAATAATTGAATGTCCTATACACAAAATTACCTATATTGACACTTAGTCAATTTCCATATCAACTTCCTTCATCAAATCAAACCTTCTTGCAAATACCAACTAGATTACCATCTTCTAACATGCTCAAGCTATACAGACTGATCTGCACAATGGTTTTTATACCAGAATACAATGTTGACATCAATGACAACATTGTAATGCAATGCACTTATCCCTTATGCTCATGTTGCTAAAAAATGCATCAATGAAAAACTCCTTATTCTTCCAACACCTATTTCCCTTAGGCACCTCCTTTTTCCCCATAATAGAAGTTAGTTTTCCTCCTTTTTCTAAGGAAACATTGAATTCTCTCTCCCCCCTTTCAGTAACCATTTCTCAGAAGCATTAAATGATTAAAGATCCTCCTCTATGCATGTAAATGGAGTTTTTATAAACTGTCACCTCCAATAACTTTATTAACATGCAAATGTTAACTTAAGTAATTTAATTTCAATGGATTTTTTTATTTAATTTAATTTTTACTTATTTTATTTTAATTTTAATTTTATGATTTTCTTTCTAATAAAGCTCAAGCACTAAAAATTATTTATTTAATTTTCTTATTTTCTTTAATAGTATTTATGTAATTATTAACATGTATAAAAATAAATTAAGTTTTATTTGATAAAGCAATCAAAAACAACCAAGACTACCAGCAAGCTTTCCCAGAGAGAAATGCAAGGAGGAAGGTAAAAGATTGAGGAGCCTCCAAGCAAAGGAAACAATGTGGTGAGCAGGACTCTATGAGGGATATAGTGGTTATTGGTTGTGATGCCATCATTCAGCACTTTGGTAGGTTAGGCCAAGAATAGGAAAAAAGTGTAGGTTAAAGATATGGATATGAAAGACGAGCAGTTGGACAAAAAAGATAGTAGGGTTGAAGAGGAGTCTAAGGGTGAGGAGGAGGAGCATGCTAGAGGTCCTTGCTCTATTCCTGACACAGATAAAGTTCAAAAGGAGGTTTCGGCTTCTGAGTCTTCAAAACTATTGGATGTTGAGCATACTGATACCAACAAGACTGTGGTTGGAGGAGAGGAGCTCTTTGTGCTAAAGGAAAGATTGGATAAACTTGAAATTCTTTTTTTTGGTTTGACCCAATTCATGGTTGAGTTGGTCCATTATGTCACCAGTACCCTGTTAGTGTGATGAAGGATGAGATGGACATGAAAAATATTGAAGATAGGCAGGAGTGGGTTGAAGATGATGTTGTAAATCTCCTGTCAAAGAACTGGGAAGATGCCAGTTAGTATGCTATTGGTCCGTTGTTTTCCCATCTGTTGTTTGTCCATGGTGTCTCTTTATTGGCTTTGTGTTTTTTGATGCTTTTTTTTTATCTTGAACTCTATTAGACCTTGTGGCTTTATGTGAAGGGTACAACACCCTGAAGATGTTGCTTACCTAATAAAAAACAATCATGCAATTTAAACATTAAAATTATTTATATAATTATTTAATACTTAAGTTTGTTCAAGAAGATGAGATGTGACATATGAAAAATCTTTTGTAGAATTGACTATGTGGTAGCCTAACCCCACTTTTGGGGAAAATTCAACAAAAACTTAAACTCTAGACTTCTCTAACCAAAGGTAGTTTCATGAAAAAAAGAAAATACTCTTTTGTAGATCTTAGATTCTAGAATATTTTTGTTTGATATTTTGATTATTTTTATTATGATTTTTCAAATTTATTGCAAGTAGCTTATTAGAATCAAACATGAGATTGATTAGATTTGAATAAAAAGTGTTAAAATAGTTAAAACAATTAAAAAATATATGGTACACTAGAGAAGAGAATCATCTCCAAGATGGTATAATTCTTTTATTTTTAACTAAAATAAATTTAGAAAAAAATTGATGTCCCATGAAAACTATGCCATTTTTAATAAATTTGATTTTTAAAAATTATTAAAAAATACTTATTTATTGAAAATTAAATTTTTTTATCTTTCCATGAACTATATTATCAATTTATATAAGTAGCAAAGAAACCAAATAAATTTATATTTTTGTACTTTATTTGGCATCCCTTCAATCTCACTTTTTTCAAAAAAATTAACAATTAAATTTATAAAAGGTATATCCAACTAATTTTTAAAATTATAAATTATAAATATAAACTAAATTAAGAGTTATACATTTCATTATTTTATATCATTTTAAAATTTAAAACATAAATGCCACTTTTTGATGCAAGAGCATTTTGGCTACATCATGTTTCCACCATGCAAATTCTTGAAAATTGATCAAATTTGGTGTCTTTACCTTGTAATAAGGTTATGTTGGTCATTTTTATCATGAGTAGGTCATTAGGAGTGTTAAAGGTTCAAGTTTTGTGTTCATTTTTGCAAAATGTGAAAAGTTGTCCAAAAAGATGTAAAAACTTGCAAAATTGGATAAAGAAACATTAGGAAGGTGAAAGGTCAAGTGGGTCTAAACGATGGGAAGTAGTTAGAAAGTAGTTGGAATTTTATGAGTCATGATTTAATGCCTTTAAAAAGGTCTTGTGGACACTTTTGTAACTCGTGGGTGATTTTCCAATTGAATTTGAATGAATAAAGGCAATGTTTTCTTGTGTTTTCTACAAAAAATTATTGTTCATTGGTGTTGTACGACCCTATATGGGAAAGAAGACATGTGCGAATATTTGTAAGTTTTAGAATGTTCAATCACCTTCCCATCTATGTTTTTCTCATGCAATTTGGTGGAAACTAAAGAAAGATATTGAAGTTTTGTTGTAGATTGGTAAAAACCCCTTTTAGGGTAACTATAGATATTGTAAATTGATTTATCCCATTTTATACATTGAAATCTACTAATATCTAGTGGAGATAATCTTGGTAGCCTCTATTTTTATATCATGGAGGCTTCAGGTCATAGAGACAAGGTTTATGTGTGAAAAAATTAAATTTAAGTCTTTATAGTCTGCCAAAATAGAGCATTTGTGTACAGTTAAGGGAATAAAGCCTAGGGTTTATGTAAATATCTATGAAAAAGGACTTTTGGTGCTTTCAAAAGCATATGAAGGTCTAATATAACCTATTCCTAGTGTTGGTTGAGTTTTTTAAAGTTTGGAGACATCAAAATCAATAAGCCCTAGGTCTATTTTGTTGCAAAGGACTGGTAAATCCTGAATACAGTAAATTTTTTGGTGTTTTGATTTATTTTTGAGTCCTTCATTGGTGTGATAGTTTCTAAAAGGTTCCAAGGTGAATTGTGAGTCATTTCTTGATAGAGGTTGGTAAATTTATTATTGAGTCTATTTTTATTACTATCTTGTTATGACAGTCACTTTTTGGAACCAAAAGTGAAGGGTTTGAAAGGGGGTTGGATAAAATGCCTTGAACAAGGAATGGGGAACAATATGTTATGGTTGTGTAGGCTATTTTATACTTATTTGAGGCATTATTAAAGAGATTTGGCTTGGGAACTTTGGAGTTGATTGTTTATGTGGTCTAAATAGGCCTATTTGTTGTTTTGGGACAATCATTGGAAAAGTCTTTATGTTGAAGATGAATAAGATGATGATAGGGTTTGAGACATGTATTTTTTTGGTGTCTAATGTATTTTGAGGAATCTTCAAGAGTTTTTCCTCAAGTCTCTGTTTTGGGTGTGGATTTTGTGAAGAGGAATTGAGTCCTAGTTGAAAGGACATGAGAAGATTTGTTTGAAGTTTTGTCAAATGAGACTGAGAGAGTGAGTTTCTTCCTTTGTACTTGCATCACTTTTAGATAGTGTAAGTTGAAAAATTATATTTTTGTTGGTCATTTCCTTTATAAAAGTGTGATCAATTCAATCATGAATGGAGAGTCTAGGGAAAGGACTATTTGACCATGCAACTTAGAGTTAACATAGTGAAATTAACACAATTCAACAAAAAATATTTTATTCTCATTAAATCAATCACAAATTATTACACTGCTACTCACTAGCCTCTTGTATGTCTATTATAAGCTAACTATGATGATTATACACATCAAAATCTCACTATAATTCTTATTAATATTAATGCATACTAAAAATTGATTGAAAGGATTCTTATATAGTAGTTTCATTCCTAAGGAATGAACTATGCTAATAGCAAGAGGTTCAAAATCTTGATGTCCTATTAAACATGCTAGTTGTCCAAAATTTGATGATGAAGCTTTAAGTGTTGAGGAAACATGATGTGGTTTCAATTGAAGGTCTCTATAGTCCCATAATACCTTTTAATAATTTTTTTTGAATGCTACAAGTCATAGAAAGAAGCCACAAACTTTACATGTTGAATTGAGTGTTGACTTTTCTAGACTATGAACTTGATGATGCTTTTGGAAGTGATGACTATTGTACATTGATTTAAAGATCTTGAAATATGGATATGATGTGTAATACATGTTAAATATTTTTGACCCAATGCCATGAGATGAAGTGTGATTTTGTGGTAAAATATAGTGAGCTATACCGAGATTTTTGCTAACTAATTTTATTTTTTTTAAAGAAGAATTATTTTGATGCAATATTTCCTTTCAACTTGGGATGTTCCTACATTAGACACCTAGGGTTGTTAAAAAGTGAATCTCTTACTTTGATAGGGCTAGAGGTAAACCGGGGTAGTTTTCCTTATCCTATGAAATCCATGATGATTTTTCTTTTGAAATTAATCCCACTTAACCAAGTATTATTCATACTATCTATTTCTAGTGCTACACCCATTTTTATGGTCCAAAACATTAGAACTATCAACTCTTTTTATTGATGTGGTAATCGTTATTCTAAGATTTTTTTTGCAGTATTGTCACTTAATTGGCCTTCATAGTATTGATGGAGATTTGTAATGTTGAATATTGGTGATCATATACCAAGTTCTTTTGGTAACTCAACCTAATAATAATTCCTTGAAATGAATCTCTTGAGAATATTACACAAAAAAAAAATTCTTAGCTTCAACTTCTTGTATGTGCCTATTGGAAATTTTACTTTGTTGACATGTTTCATGACTTCATCCCCCAAAAAAATTCCTTACATTTACACCTTTCAGTGCTTTTCCTTTTTTTTATTCATTATTTCAAAGTGTTTCTTGACATGATAATGTATTATTTCCATGTATCATGTGAATTATTCTTCTTTTGTACTCCTTTTTATTTTTATACAGATGTCCTTGAGATTTTTTACTCCTCTTGGTTGCAATCTCATCATAATTTCAAATGATGTATTTGTTAAGATTAAGGTGCCATCTACCTTTTATATCCTATGTCATATTTCATGGTTCCAATATCCTTGTAAAGTCTCTGTAGGCACTTAGGGTGATTTGGGAAAATATTTTGTAATATTTATTCTTACCATTTTTTGTATTACATTCATAAGGAGTGATGAGTTCCATAAGTAGTGGTAAAGGTGACTTGTGGACATTAATATTTTATGTTTTTTTCCTGACATGTGGATGCCTAAAATGGGATAATAAATGATAAGGAAAAGGACAAATGAGTGATTTTTAGTATTCTCAAAACTTGGGTATTGGTGGTAATTGTTTAATTTCTAGACTGATATGACATTTTGGCCTTTTGAATTCCTAAGAATCTTTAAATTTTACAAGATTCTAAAATTATAAATTAGGGCTCCTAAAACCCTAAATTTCACCTGAAACCCTAGCATATACCTAAAATCCTTACACTTTCTTATATTTCAACATTGACCTTTAACTTGGCTTATACATCTTTTAAGTTATATTTTTAAGGCTTTTGTCCTGTGTGTTTACATTCCCCTTGTGTTAAGATACCGATCAATCCCATATTTATGTATATGTTAATATATTGCTAAATGGCCTTACATTATTTTGGGTCCCACTATACATGTGTCAACATTTTGCATAGTTTCTTTGGTTCGCTGAAGATTTTTCTATTCTAATTATTCTCCCCACAAGCTCGTGAAATATCTTTATAACATTGACATGTATGAGTCCTTAGTCAATCAAATTATAAGCTAAGTTTTTGTGCTAATATCTTAAGTCCCCTAATGAATCCCCTCATTTATCATTCATTATTATCCCCCTTTTCCCTAGTAGCTTTAAGTTGTTCTTTAAAGCATGTGCATTTTTTTAGCATCATAAATTGTCACCCTTGACAATTTCACACTAGATTTTTCTCCCTCCTAAGTGCATGGGCCTAATTGTACATCTAATGTCCTAAATTATGCATTCCATGGCCCATTTGGAATTTATCAATAAAACTCATTTTCAAAACAAACTCAAACATTTAATATTTTTCTTTAGACACTTTACACCCCACAAAATAGGGTTAGGACAAAGTCGCCCTAGGCAATTTGGTCCCCTTATTTTATCTCCAATTTTTAATATGTGAGAGTTGACATTTCATTTTTTGAATTTCAAATGTCAAATGTTGGATATTGGGATTTAATTTTTGAGAAATTAGATTAATTACATATAAATAATTATCCATTTTACTATTTGAAAACTAAGTGGCAATTATTGGAAACCAAGAGCATTATCAAGCATTTATTATCAAGTCAAGAGCATATTTATTACAACATTTCAACATTGAAGCATCAAGTAAATTTTTATGTGAGTTTATTCATGTTTATGTTATCATTTTGTTTGTGAGGACTAACCCTTGTAGGTATTCCAAACAATCAAGCCTTGAGGTGATGTACATGAATTCAGTCCTTCACGGTGTAGACACTTAAAAATGCCTGGAATGATATCATACACTCGAATTTGATAGATTGATACTGTATCATCCTAAAATCCATCCTCTTTTTACTTGTTTGATTAAATTAGCCTAACTATTTAATTAATCACATCATTTTCATCTATTAATCTAATTAATCTAATTAGGTTAATTCCTACCCCTTTCATGTTAACCTTTCATCTTGTTAAATTGGATAGATTAAAATATCTAATTTTGACACCCTATGTCCTCTCATTTAAATTAAATAATCTTAATTATTTAATTAAATGTCATTTTGATCCCTTTTCATTAAATAAGGTAATTATTTAATGGATATCATAAATTCCTCTAATTTGCATAATTAACACTTTGTTTTAATTATCAAATTACTAATTAATTCTAACTCTCCCACTTGCAAGGGAATATTCCTTAAGAATATTCCTCATTTGCACATTCCTCCAAAAGGGAATTTCTCATGGAATATTCCTTCCTCTTTTGCACATTAAAATTTGGTTTTAATTAACTAAATTCTAATTTTCCTCATCCATGAGAATATTCTTTGAGAATATTCTCCCTCTTCACTCTTGAAAAAAAGGAATATTATTCCTTGTAACAAACTTTCAACAAACTTCTTGAGCAAGTTTTGAAAGTGTGCTTTTTTACATGAGTGTGAGCCCTTGATTAAATATCATCTTTCATTTTCAACCCTTGATGTTAACCCATGATCCATGCCTCCATTTTACTTCCATCCTGATCATTGATTGATTCTTTCAATATTGGCCTCATTTTTCCTATTCTGCAAATAGATCTTGCATCTATTGAATATGGACCCACCTTTTCAGAGAAAACTTATGCTGTTGAAAATCACTCTCATTTGCATCCATGTTTTATGTTTAAAAGTATTTTAGGTTAATTTACATGCATTATTAGCTCAGAGCATCCATTAATGGCTTCCATGGTAACTTAGTTGCATCCATTTAGTATATTTTGAAACTAGGGCTTTAATCTTTCAAATATTGCATACATTTAAAATAATCTTGGCATACATTTACATCGATCATCTTAGCTTTTATCTTGTTAATCGATTTTTAATCATTCTTTCATTCATCTTTTTAATCAGTTTCAATCGATTTTAATCAATAAAATTTATTGGAAAGGCTCATATTATCCAAGGGATTGGGAAAGGGTCGTCATTCCACATCAATTCGACACCACTCCCCCAATAGGATAAGATTCAATAGCTTAGAATAGATGTTTGTCAAGATTTCATACTTTGGAATTTTAGTTTTAATGGCTTCTTCATTTTTATTTACATTGAATATCTTTTTTGAATTGATGCTTAGTGGATTAATTATGCTTCAATTACATATGGATCAAGTGTAGTTAACCCATACTATGTCATTGGTCACATTCTAGCACTAGAAGGAGGCCATGACTAATTGAATTTGATGAATTCATCTTTATATTTCTATTTTCTTGTGTTTGTAGGTTCAACGAAGCACTTTAAGAAAAATCAGCAACACACCTTAGACACATCGCTATAGAACAACACACTTGGGTTTGAAAATAGTGATACAATTAATTTAGCGAAACATTATTAAATTTTGTCACCGCATATTAAAATAGAGATTCTAAACTTATTTTTAATTGCTTCATGAATTTTTATTTAGCGATGCATTTGATTTGGGTGACACTATTGATGTCACTATTTACTATAGAGTGACGCATCTAATTTTTCAATATAGTGACACACATCCAATATGGAAGCACATCTGATGGAAATTCAATGACATAATTGATTTAAGTGTCACTATTTACTGGTAAACAAAAACAAAAATTGAATTTTGACATGTGTTTTAATTTTTTGATTTCATCTGATTACTAACATGTCACTGACTTCTATTTTTTTTGTTAAGGCTAACTAGTTTTGTAGGTTTTGGCAATAAATTTGAAGTGAAGGAGCATATCGTCATTTGATTATATATTGTAACAAGTGTTTTTACACTTACAGGAAAATTATAACCCATTTATGATGCTTTACTTCTTATTTTAGGACCAACTAAATTTCCTTTTGGGTTTAAAATAAAAATTCAAATGGGTTAAAATTGAACATTCATATCCTCATTTTGCAATATTAGGCTTAAAATTGAACAAAACAATCCCAACACTTCATTTGGTGCTTAAAACAAACTCATTATGCTTGTCAAAGTTAAAATGAACATGTGTCTGATTTTCTTATGTGTGCTTGTTGTCTGTATCCTCTCCCCTTGTGCTTCATGTGACCTTGGGTGAAGAGAAATACACAAGTATACTTTTCTTCTTGGAAGCACTTATCCTCTCCCATTGTAGCTCTTGGAAATATTGGGTGACGAAAAGCATTTTAGGCTTCACAGTTTGTGTTACCTTTAGAGGGCCTACCTCCCAACTTGTGAGAGTGAACAACCCAAGTGGTGCTTTCATTTTGGTCTACTATATAAATAAATTGGTTTTGAATAAAGTCATTAACCAACTGGTGTTTCCTTATACACCCAATACCAACGAATGTCTCACTTAGTATCCATGTGATACATCAAAAACCTTAGATATTTCTAAGGGTTGGGAGGCCTCTTAATTGAGTGAATCACCACATGTATATCATTAGTTTATCTCGAATATGCTCATTAAAAAACTTGTTTGTAGTGACTAACCAAGTTCATTTCTAAAACATATTTTAAGGTAGTGCATTGGAATAGCACTGTTCCAAGAAGTTACTTACCATGTTCAGTTTTTGGTTGACACAATAAAGCAAAGAGGGAAGAGACTCTTTTGCTTGGCATGCCAAGATGTTACATTTCCTTGACATAGCCTATTTTTCCATTCCATATTCATGGATTAATCATCTCTTAGGGGATAATTATAATCCTACTAATAAATATGTACCCACTTGAACTAGGATTGTAAATGCTTGTGAGTTAGTTTAACACTTGCTTGGTTCCAAAACATCACAAACAAACATCAATGATCTTTCTCTAAATTTCAAACCATTTGGCTTAAGCATGGATACCCTTTGAAAAGCATTGATATTGATGCTTGTCCTAAGGATTTTTATCCTTATATACTTCTAAATATCTTGACTTATATCTCAATCCATACTTCCCAAAGTTAACATAGGTAACTATGGCTCTAACTTCATAACTTTCACATAATGGACCTTGTGAAATAAATGATGTTTTTTGACATAGACATTTAGTTTGAAACTTAAGCAAGAAAAGAGTTTGTAGTAAAAAAAAAAAAACTCATTTAAGCAAGATAAATTGACAAATGTAACCCCACACATGACTATTTGGCATCTGATTGCTCCAATTGAACAACCAAACCTTACGCTAGCTACCATACAACCAAAATTTTAACCAGTTGAAGGAGAACAAACAAATATAATTAGTAGTTTGAGGAACTTCACTTTTGAAACAAAGGAAACACCAAGATAGTGGAGAAATACAACAAACATCTAAGAAAAACAAGAGGAAAAATCTGATATTGCGATTAGAAGGCCTATATTACCACCTCCTGCATGGCAATAAATATACTCTTTTTTCATGATCTTTTGCTTATCCTCATGATCTCACACAAAATAAAAATCCCTAAAAGAAGGTCCACATTCTGCCATTTCAAACTTAGACATCATAGTTCAAAGTTTTTCAAGAGACATATCTTAAGGAATCACCACATCTGAGACAAATCAGTAAGGAGATTTTATCTACACTCTTTTATAAATAAACCACATCTACACATTTCAGAAGCACTTCTCATTTAATTCATTGAGTTCTTAGGGTTTGATCACTTTAGAGGTATAGCATGTTTTTCACTACCTTGGTGTTGTAAAACAAAGGTTCACTCTAGGTTAACATTTTGGGTCAAACATTTCATCCACCCCTTATCATCTTTCACACTTCACCAAAATTTGCAAAATTTTGAACACACCAAGACTTTTTGACTTAGACATCATTAAACCAAAAACTTAACTTATCTATTTTGTATATGAAATGAATCCTTTTCCATGCATTTAGTTAAGTTAGTTATCATTTTTGGACTAGTTTCTCTTGAATTTCACAAGTCTACCTTAAAGATTCAGAAGTTCATTAAAATCTTATATCCAAACATCAAGCATCAAACCTATAGTCAAAATTTTGTCCCAAAATGTTTTGAAAAAAAAATACTCCCCATATCATTCACCTTTTCATCTCCCAATCACATCATTGCTCCAAAATGACTTAGAATGTCCCTTTTACCTAAATTTGAGTCAACTAGAGAGTTTAAACATTACAAATCCCAACACAACTCTCCCATAAGTGACCCATAATCTATGGTAACAACAAGATCACAATATAAAAGAATCATGGAGAAAACCAAAGTCTCATCTACCACAAGTGATACCAACCCTCAAGAATTTGATCCAAGAGGTCATTCCACCCCCTCACAACAACCCCAAGATCTAGAGGGACCATATGAGGTAGAAGACATTAACAATAATCAATTTGAGCTTACTAAAGAAGAGATCATTGAGTACAAACAAGAACGTCAAGCCCCCCATATTTTTTCACCCAAAACTTGACACAAGGTTTGATTTCATCAATGCTTCCACTAACTTCATCACTTGGGCCAAGTCAAACACCAACTCCTAGCCTTGCAATTAGCCTTGCTAAGGACTTTGGGCATACTCTTCTTTTGGAAAACAACACACTTGTGGGTACTTTAATTGCCAATCCTCTTGAAAACACTTGGACACCTAACTTTGGTGCTCCTCTCATTTTGAACACCCCCTACATCCACATAAACCACTTACAATCCATCACTCCATGATGACCTCAAAATTTTGAGTGCAACCATCTTTTCCTATCCCCACAAGTACTATAAGTGTTCCCAATGTCATGCAAGGTAGTATGGATCAAATGTATCAAATGGATCAACAAGGGCATGACAACACCCTTATGCAAAATCAACCCTTAACAAAAATAGGGACATATTTTTCCAAACACCCCATTGGTTTGTCCATCCCATTGGCTTCACAAAACATGTCCATCCCATTCATCATCAACCCAAATCAAAACAACACCTTGGTTACGAATCTCGTCAACCAATGTAACACCTTGGTCCCACTGCAAATACAACAAGGCAACCCCCTACCCATTGGTCAAGTGAAACCTTTCAATCAATTACAAGGTCTAAATTTTCCATTGCCATCACAATACCAAATAGAACCATCCTCATCATTACTAATGGTCCCCCACATCATGCAAAATTCAATGGGACCTCAATCTTACATTCCTCCATCCCAATCCACCATCCTACAAGGAATGTTGAACTAAGGGAACCCCCAACCTCTTGTCAACAACCCACAATCCATGCAAACCATAAACACCCAAAACCCATCGTAGATGTCTCAACAACCAACCGATCCTACATTGCAAGCACATGCCTTAACTTTACAATATGCACAATAGGCTTATCAACAAGCCATCCAACAACAACAACAACAACAACAAGCCCTAGCAGCACAACAACAATAGCAATCCCAACAAGAAGCCCTAGTAGTACAACAACAACAACAAGAAGCCCAACAAGCATCCCTAGTAGCACAACAACAATAACAACATCAACAAGAAGGCTTAGCGGACAACAACAACAAGTAGCCTTAGTAGCACAACAACAACAAAAATGACAAACAACCTTAGAAGCACAACAAAAAAAACAACAATAGTAAAAAGTCTTAGCAGCACAACAACAACAACAACAAGCCCTAGTGGCCCAAGAATAGCAACAAGCCCAATAGTATGCCTAACAACAACAAGTGATTGAACAATAATAACAACAAGGTTTATACTATAACCCTCAACAAAATATCTCCAATACAAACATGTTAGGAACATATATGCCTCCACCACCATCACCTTCACAATATCCTACACCACCATACACACCATATAACACCCCATCATATCAGAATCCCATGCACAATCCATTCACCATCCCACAATATGCAACATATGTTCCTCCATCAAATCCACAAGATGATGTAGCATCACAACTTAAGGTGTTAACACAATAAATGCAAGATATCCAAGTGGGAAAAATGAAGAAGCCCCATACACAACAAAACCTATGTCCATATCCATTCGATCAAAACATCACAATGGTACCATTCCCTCCTGGTTTTGAAGTCCCCAAATTTTCTAAATACAAAGGGAGAGGAAATCCTATGGACCATATCAAAGAGTTTAGCATCATGTCTATGGAGGTTTCTTACAACAATTCCTATTTGATGTACCTCTTTCCATGAAGCTTGGCGGGCCTAGCCATTGATTGGTTTTCTTAGTCACCTCCAGGCATCAAAACCTTCCACAAAATCATTGATAAATTCATAGATCACTTCTCCTTTAATCTTGACGTGTAAATAAGATTAGAATATTTGTATACTCTCAAGCAAAAAAAAGGAGGATCCTTCACCAATTTCCTACAATGATGGGGACAAAGAGCCAATAAAATCAAGTG
Organism: Sequoia sempervirens; assembly: GCA_007258455.2. NCBI lineage: Eukaryota > Viridiplantae > Streptophyta > Pinopsida > Cupressales > Cupressaceae > Sequoia > Sequoia sempervirens. Next base: position 70,333 of record VDFB02275148.1, read on the forward strand.
GCCCATTCCTGATGAACAAGTGGGGATCATCATAGAAAATATTGACCCTAATCTATCCTTCCACTTGAAGATGCAGTGCATTACCACCTATGAAGAGCTTGTCCCTAGAGACCTCAACATTGAGTGTGCTCTAATCTCACAGGGAAATACCCAAGAAAGCAAAGACAACCGCCCATCAACTAGCTCAAGTGAGAAGCCTCAAGTCTATACTAAGAACAAGAACGTGATGAATGATGGTGTGGTAGATGCTAAGGTGGTCCTAACTAATCCTAGGCCAAACACCAATCAAGTGAATAATGCTCAACCAACCATATAAAAAATCACATCACCACAAAATAATTAGATAAATAACATTGAAACACAACAATAACAAACGCCCAATAGGAACAACTATCCAAAACACAAATACACATAGTTTTCAGAACCTATTGAAACTATCATGAAAAAATTGGTAGAGTCAAACTTGATAATGCTTCCCAGTTTCCAAAACTACCAAGAACCACAGGATAAACCACCTTGGTACAATAAAAGGACCTTTGTGACTTTCACAAAATCAAAGGACACAAAATATTAAATTGCATGAAACTAAAGAATGTTATCCAAGATCTTATTGAGAATGGAGACACATCTATTGACGTACTAGTTGATAACTAGGATCTTAAGATATGCAAGAACCCCATGCTATATCACAACAAATGGAATGACAATGGAAAAGGGAAAACCTATAATAACATGTAGCATGTCTATTCCAATGTCGTCATCTCATGTGACAATGTCATCACTATCATCCTCATCAAAGGACCTAGTACAAACTGTGGAGTCACCACATAATGTGGCAAGGTCACCATCCAAGGAGCTTCATCTCAACCTAGGGCACAACCTAATTTTCCAACATCAAACCCTAGCAAATACAGTCTCCTAGGTCAACTTAAGATGACCCCTGTGCACATCTCTATCTTGGAACTATTAAGGCCATCCCCTGTGCATAGGGAAATCTTAGAGAAATCTTTATCCTCATCATTCATCCTTGAGGATATGGATACAAAGCAGTTTCAAGCTATGGTAGGTAAATTCACTATCCCTCATCTTCTCACCTTCTTGGAACAAGACCTACCATCGTAACTAGCTCATAATCATGCTTTACACCTTGAGGTCATTGTTCATAAGAATAAGGTTAAAAGAGTCTTATTAGATGGAGGTGATAGTCTGAACATTTTCACCCTTTAGAGTGTCAAGAACTTGGGGTATTCAAAGGAAGCCATTGAGAAAGCAAAAAGTATAACCATTAGAGCATATGATGATCAAGAGCAGGTATTGCAAGGCATCATCATGATACTCATCTAAGTGGGACCTGTCATTGCAAATAATACATGCCAAGTGTTAGACATTGATCTCCCCTACAACATCTTGCTTGGTTGACCATGGATTCATTCCCTAAAAGTTGTAGCTTCAACCTATCATCAATGTGTAAAGTTTCCTATTGAGGATAGAGAAGTTACTATCCATGGAGATCCTAAGCCCTTTTACTACTGCAAGAACCTTGAGACCAAGTTTTACAAAATACCTTATATCCATAAAAATAATGAAGGACCTACACCCTCCTCTTCATTTATTGACCCATCATCCCTTACATCTACCTCAAAAACAAAATCACCCATTGTGCAGAACATTCTTGACATCAAAGTAGTGATCCAAGATGATGGTTGTGGAGACTATAAACTAACAAAGAACAATTTTGTGTTGGGAGAGCTACCTCTTTCTCCAAAATATCATGGTAAATTCACACCTATCAATAAAGTGGCTGAAACATTAAAGATGACATCTACAACCTTCACCAAGTGGGGGGATCTGAAAAAAGAAGATGTCAATGAGGAGGATGTCTCTAAACTACTCTATCAAGATGAGTGATATGTGCTCGTTCTTCCCATGGAAGATGACAATAAAGACTTGTAGCTAATGAATGGATGGGGGTACAACAAGAATGATAAATTGGTTCAAAATGACAATGGTTCGCTAGAACCTATTGTTCCCAAGAGATATCCAAAGAATCTTGCCCTAGGATGTACCACTAGCAAGGTTACTCTTATTGGCAAAGGTACTTCTACTAAACAAGTTGAGGCTCCCTCTTGGTTACCAACATCACATGATACAACCCTAGATGACTTCCATCTTGATGTTGTTGACCTATTTGAGAATAAATCTCTTCATGATATCCAAAACATATTTTACCCCAAATGACCCAACTTCTGAAATAAGCCTAGTCTACTCACAACTCATTGGTTGGGACCAACAAGGACCACCAATTCTATATTTATTCAAAATGATGAAGTGATCTCATAATTCATGGAACTCCATGATAACTTACCATGGGGAGATCACAACATTGGTTTTTATATAGAGCTAGACACACATGCGTACTACGGGGAGATCATCATTTATTTAATAATTGGGCATGAAATGTTGTCAATCATGGATGGTTTTTTAGGCTATAATCAAATCATGATCGCCAAGGAGGATCAACCCAAAACTATATTCAATTTTCCATGGGGAACATATTGTTGGAACATGATGCCATTTGGCATGAAGAACACAAGAGCAACCTATCAAAGAGCAATGACCCTCATATTTCATGGAATGATCCACAAAATAGTTGAAGACTACATGGATGATATTTTGGACAAGTCAAAGAAAAAGAGTGAGCACATAGAAGTCTTAGGACCCATCTTCAATAGAATCAAAGAGTATAAGGTATGTCTAAACCCAAAAAAGTGTGTCTTTGGGGTTGCATCAGGAAAGCTTCTTGGCCACATCGTATCACAAAGAGGGATAGATATTGATCCAACAAAAGTGAAATCCATCCTAGACATGGAACTACCACAAAAATTGAAGTAGATGAGAGGGTTACAAGGAAGGTTGTAGTCCATTAGAAGGTTCATAGTTCAACTATCAAACAAAATCCACCCTTTCTCACATCTTCTCCATAAAGGAATAACTTATAAGTGGGATGAGAAGGGTGATAAAGCCTTCCAGAGGATCAAGGACTACCTATTGAAACCTCTAGTGCTCATGCCATCGATACCAAACAAACCATTAATCCTATATATCTCATCAACATCAACAACACTAGGTGATCTTCTAGCATAACATGATAAAAACATAAAATAAAGAGCCATCTATTACATTAGTAGGACCTTGGTAGGATATCAAATGAATTACTCATCCATTGAGAAAGCATGCTTAGTGGTGTTTTTTTCTTTAGAAAAGTTCAAAAATTACATGTTGCCACATAAAATCAAGCTTATTGCAAAGATTAACCCATTGAAATACCTATTATCCAAAGCAGATCTCGTTGGGTGAATGGCCAAATGGGTAATGATCTTGACTGAATTTGAAACAGAGTATATGGAGTGCAAGGAAATCAAAGGACAGGTGATTACAAACCAACTAGCAAAAGCACCTATTTATGCAAAGAACCCTTTGATATCTGAATTCCTTGATGAATCAGTGTTCTTGGTCAATATAGCCAATTAGTGGAAAATGTACTTTGATGGATCCTATACCCAACATGAATCAGGAGCATGTATCCTCTTTATTACCCCTCAAGGTGATTGTATTACCAAGTCATATTGGCTATTATTTCCATGTACTAACAACGTTGCGAAGTATGAAGCCGTAATAATGGGTCTAAGAATAGTAGTTCAATGGAAACTACAAAAGTTGAAAGTCTATGGGGACTCATAGTTGGTTATCAACCAAGTCAATGATGACTGCCAATCTAAGGATGATAAAATCACTCCTTATAAGAAGATGGTAGAAAGTCTTAAGGACCTTTTCATAGACATGAATTTTGAGCAGATTCCTCGCATGAACAATTGAGCAGGACATGCCACGGTGAAAATTGGATCATTGTTAGACATGATATGTAATGTCCTTCAATGTGAATTCTTTGTAGAAGAAATTCTCGTGCAAAATTTCAAAATATAAGAATTTGAATTTTCATGTGTCATGTTGGTCCTAGTTCCCTATGGTATCATGATATATTCACCTACCTTAACAGAGGAACCCTCCCATCTGATATCACCTCCAACCTTAAGAAGAAATTTCTTAAAAAGGCATCCCATTTCATGATCCTAGGTGATACCTTATACCGTAGAAGCATCAAGGAGACATTACTACGATGTCTCAACCAAGAGGAAACCTTGAACACCTTAATAGAAGTACATGATGACATATGTGGTTACCATTCTAGTGGTATGAATTTAGCTAAGAAACTGTTGAGGATGAGGTATTATAGGCCAACCATGGAAAGAGAAGCCCATCAATATGTACAAAAGTGTGTCAAGTTTCAACAACATGGAGACCTTATTCATGCTCCAACTCAGGAGTTACAACCAATGGTCACACCTTGTCCTTTCTCACAGTGGGGGCTTGAACTCATAGAAAAAATTACTCCCACCTCATCTAATGACCATAAGTTGATCATCACAGCCATTAAGTACTTTACCAAATGGGTATAAGTCATTCCTATAACCTACATAATGGGAAAGAAAACTGCCAAATTTATCTTGAATTACCTTATCTGTCATTATGGTGTTTTGCAAGCCCTTATTTTTGATAATGGAACACCCTTCAAGAATCAAGATTTGAAAGAGCTATGCCAACAATTTAACATCGAACATTGGTTCTCTACCCCATATTACCCCCAGGGCAATGATCAAGTTGAGGCTACAAACAAGACCATTCTAAAAATTCTAAAGAAAATGGTCAGTGAAGTTGGCCATGATTGGAATTTTTAGTTAAATCCAATCCTATAGGCCTATAAAACTAGTATCCACACACCTATAGGTGCAAACCCATTCTCCTTGGTCTATGGATCATAAGTCATCCTACCTATTAAGGTTGAGCTTCCTTCACTGCGAGTCTCATTGTAGAACCTATTCACTGATGAAGAGTATAGAGTATCTTAGCTAAATGAGCTAGAATTGTTGGATGAGAATCATCTTAACAACCTTAATCACTTGCAAGTGTATCAAAACTGACTAAAATAGAGCTATAACAAGAAGATCAAGAGTTGGTCTTTCCAGTTAGGGGATCTTGTTCTCAAGCAGAATAAAAAAAATCTTCCAAATCAGGATAGTAAAGAAAAGTTTGAGCCTAACTGGTTAGGTCCATTTATCATTATAGCAAGCTATGGATTAGGAGCATACTAATTATCAACACCTGAAGGTGAACCCTTGTAGGAACCAACCAATAGTCAACATCTTAAAAAAAAAATTATGCCTAGGCTTGAAGGGTGTAAGTCTAAAAAATAAAAAATCAAAAATCAAAATCAAAAATTCAAAAAAATAAGAAAAAAGATTGAAAAAAGTAAAGAAAAACAATTGTCCTCTAGTGAAAACCACTTTAGTGGCGCTTTCTGAAAGTACCTTTGTGAAAAATTGCAAAATAGGCACCTCGTGTAAATAAAGCACCTCCATCTATTTTGTGGCTCTCTGCATCATGTCCATCCATCACATTATTCATCTTATTTATTCTATCACCCATTCAATTTTGTATCATAGCTTGATATTGTGAGGTATCATATCCCTTTTAGTACTACTTGGCATATTTCCAAGGTCAACTTGTCCTGCCTATACTGAGGTAGTCTATTGCATCATGTTGGGGGAAATTTTTATGGATCAGATTAGGTTCTTATATATCTGAAGGTTATTTGAAATCTCATCAAAAATTCCAAAAAACATTCATAAAACATTCATCTTGAAAAATCCAAAAACATTCAAAATCCTTTACAACTAAAATCCAAAAACATTCAAAAATTTGTAAATTCAAAATCAAAACATCTAAAACACATGAAAAATCCAAAAATAGTACTATCTTGAACTACAAGTCTCTGAGGTTGAACATAGGCAAGGCCATCACTGATGTGCCCCTAAGAAACCCTAGGTAACTAGTCCTTTAGGAGTTTGTCATAATAAATTGGCAATCCATCAAGTCTTCATATTTCATCATAATAAATCAATTCAATCGAACTATGTGGTCTCTACGTGTATAACGTAGGCAAGGAACATCTTTGAAAAGCCCCTGAGACCCCTAGGATAGTTTGTTAGGTTAGGTTCCTAGTCAAAACTTTGAAAACCCCAAAACATTCAAAAAAATTAGAAAAAAAGAAACATTAGAAAAACTAAGAAAACAAAAAAAACATTTGAAAACTTAGAAAACTCCAGAAACTCCATTTTAAAACTTAGAAAACCCAAAAATTTGAATTTGAAACCCAAAACATTGGAAAACTTAGAAACCTCCCAAATAATAAAAAATAAAAACATTCACATAAACTTTTAAAAGATCAAAATAGCCTCAAAACATTTCAAAATACAAAGGTTGAAATATTTGGAAGGCAAAACCATCCATCCCATTTTTCTCTCACCTGTAATAAACTTTCACCCATAATAAATCAATCGTCATCTTCAAACTTTGGTAAAACAAGTAGAAAACAAGTATCACAAGTCATAAAGTAGGAACCTAAGTGTCAAAATCTAAAGTCTAGATCATAAGTAAATGATTTAGTGGAGTTTCTATCAATGACCTATCACACACCTAGTCCTAATCAAAACATCTGATATACTATCCTAGGATGCATCCTTCCAACAATGGACATCAACATCAGAAATTTCCTTAGCTATGTTAGAATGGCAAGAGATATAGATAATATTGATTATTTATTTTGATCTTGTCTTATATTTATCTTATTGACCCATGTTTCGAGGACCTCTTGATAATCTCTATCAAAACGATTTAGAGAAAGGAATGGGGCATCGATCATTATCTTTTGTTTGTTGTGCTTATGGGTATTCTTGTAAAATAATCTTGGTGCATACTTTCTTAGTTGTGTGTAAGGAGGTTGTTTGGATTAGATTGTTGACTATTGCATATGCTTTGGTCTGATATATTCTAAGCTTCTAAATTACATTTTGATGAAGTTTTCATATGTCAAGATGTGAACAAGAACTATCCTATTTGTTTGCAGAGTCAAAGTTCATTACACCAGATACAACACCATCTTGGTTGTCAATACCAGGATGCATTGTGTCTATGTGTTATATCAAACATAAGGAATGACAAAAAATCCCAATCCCACAATATGAGAAAAATCATCCATCTCATCACCATATCTAATAAAGTCTCATGGATCGGACATGTTGGACTTTTGAATCCATCTTAAAATCAATAGTCAAATCATTTTATTCTTCTATCTTCTTTCCACTCTAACCTGGTATCATGACAGTCAACAAAAATAACATCATCATGCATCCATTCTACATCCACAAATCGTCAGCATACATACATCTCACATCATCACAACATATCATAATGATAGAAAACATAATCCACTGCATCATCATTATCATTAAGTTGTTTTGAATAATATAGATTTGTTATTCTAAGCATCTTAATCAATTGCATAATCATTCATAACAACCATACCATAAGCATCATCTCTATATGCATCCATATACATACATGCATCATCATGACATTGGAGATCCATGAGAAAAGTACATAAAAAAATGCATTCATCCATACATCTTGCATATCATATCATATCATCTACATATCATAAAAAGATACTAAAAAAGAAGATAACACATCCATTGCATTGCATCCATCTCATAAACATTACATCATCACATATTGCATAAACATTAATGGATCCATCTTTACATTGCATCCATAACATAAGCATAATCATCAAACACTAGTAGACTTTGGCAAATAAATGACTACATGACTAGAAATTTTAGTCACAACAACTAAAAATGTTGGATAGGACAACTGAGTGGGGGAAGGGGGTTGAATCAATTGTCATAGATTATAACCTTAAATTCAATTACTAGAACTAACATATAAAATGATTAAGTGATTAACCATAAAATACAAGTGCTCAAACACAATAACACCTGATTTACGTAGAAAACCCAATGAGGGAAAAACCATGGTGAGGATTAACTCACACTATAGAGAATATCAAAACCAATTACAAAAAGGCTCACTACCTGAGATAAGGCTCATTGATTGAAATAGGGATTCACTGTCCACAGGGCTACAACCCGGAGGGCTCATTGCCACAAAGATACAAAGAATACTTGTTACAAAGAGACAAAAATCCCAATGCAACAAAGATTGCACCACAATCATTGATCAACTCACATGAATGATAGAGTTCACCTTCTGCTCCCTACATTTGGAAACTTGGCATTAAGCTTCACACTAAAAAACCACACACTTATCTCACACACCTCAAGAATAGCATCAAGGTCACATTTTCTCTTTCACTTATCTTCCTTCTTTTCTTATGTACAATTTTCATCACTAGCACATTCTGTATTTATACTATCTCCAACCTTGAAAAGATACAAATTCGGCCATCCAAATTCAACTTTCAAATTAGATTAGCGCCAAACATCCTAGGGTGGAATTAGAATGAGGAAACCCAAGCACACGCTTCACGAGGATCCAAAATAGATTTGACATGCTTCATCAGCTACGAAAGTAGTGCTTGACACATAGTTGGCCATACCAGTGTAAAACACATAGATCAATTAAGCTCAATACATCCAAATGCCAAAATCAAATTCAATAGAACCAAGGCAATACAAATCTTGAACCATACACCATAATATTTCATCAAAGAGAAATATAGACCAACAACAATTCTCGCTAACCTCAAAAACATAGTTCACAAGCACCGACTTCTTTTAATACAATTTTCTCATTATCCTCGACATATACAATCAAAAACAACTAGTAGATAACCAGCTAACCGGTTGATATAACCAACTGACTAGTTGAAATCATTAACAACACTTCACTCCTTTTCCATTCTTGCAACAATATCCCTCTTTGTCATTTATGGCAACACATGACATGAAAATCCATCAAGAACACCATGCCTATTCTGAAAATACTTCTCAAGATTTTTCTTTATGTTTCTCTCCCTTAGAAGACCATCTTCCTCATTACTTGCTTTCTCTTATTAACTTTTCACATGCTCTCTCTCCCCCTTTGATATCAATGGAAAAGGAAAAATATATGTCCATTGAAACTTCCTTTGACATGAAAAAAAATACTCATAATGCCAACACTTTAGAAAATATGCCTACTCCCCCTAAAGGTAGCTACCAACAAACATCAGTCCAAATAATAGAGTCGTGAATTCATCGGACTGATGCATCTCCAAATGCATCTTAGTTTGTAAAAGGAGGGGAAATAACCCCTAGCTTATCCCGAAGATACTCAAAAGTATCTTTAGGAAGAGCCTTTGTAAATATCTGCAATCTAATCTTTTGTTGAAACATACTCAAGCTTGATTTCATTCTCCATAACCTTCTCTCTTAATAAATGATACCTAATAGATATATGCCTCATTGTCGAGTGCATCATAGGATTCTTTGAAATGTTAAATGAACTTGTGTTGTCACAAAAGATAGGAATAGGATCATCATGTAGCACTGTGATATCTTTCAATGTCAGTTTCATCCATAACACTTGCGTACAACATGATGCAACATCAATATACTCAGCTTCAGTAGTAGAAAAAGAGACTGAATCTTGCTTCTTACTCAACCATGCCACCAATCTACATCTAAGAAATAATGTATCACCACTTGTACTTTTTCTATCATCTATACTTCCAGCCCAATCTGCATCTATATAAGCACTAAGTGTAAAATCAATATCTTTAGGATACCATATTCCATAATCCAGAGTGGCTTTCAAATATCTAAATATTTTTTTAACTGTAGTAACATGTGTTTCCTTTGGATCTTCTTGAAATCTAGCCACAAGGAAAACTGCATGCATAATATCTGGTCTAGTAGTAGTCAAATACAGTAGTCCACCAATCATATATCTATACTTTGTCTGATAAGTCTTAGGTGAATCATCATCTTTTCCCAACTTGCATCCAGTCACCATAAGAGTACTTACTAGTTTGGAACTGTCCATACCAAATTTTCTCAACATTTCTCTCACATACTTAGATTGTGAAATGAAAATTCCTTTCTCTAATTGATTAATCTGTAGCCCAAGAAAGAAATTCATCTTGCCAAACATAGACATTTCAAATTCTTTCTGCATTTCTTCCACAAACATCTTGCACATCTTTTCATTTCCTCCATAGATAATGTCATCAACATATACCACTATAATCAAGATTTTTTCATTCTCAGTTCTAAAATACAAATTATTATCTGTTGTACCTTTGTTAAATCCTTGCTAATTCAAATAACTATCTAACCTTGCATACTAGGCTCTAGGAGCTTGCTTTAGTCCATATAAAGCTTCCTTTAATTTGTACACCATATCTGGTTGATGTGTTAACTGAAATCCTTTCGGTTGTTCCATGTAAACCTCTTCATCTAGCTCACCATTCAAAAATGTTGACTTGACATCCATCTGATAGAATTTGAAATATTTATAAGAAACTAATGCCAAGAACATCCTTATAGCTTCCATTCTTGCTACCGGGGAAAAGGTTTCTTGAAAATCTATACCTTCCACTTGTGAGTAGCCTTTACACACAAGCCTTGCTTTGTTTCTAACAACTTTCCTATCCTCATTCAACTTGTTTCTGAATACCCATTTTGATCCAATGATATTTTTGTCTACCGGTCTTGGAACCAATTCCCAATTTTGATTCTTTTCAATCTACAAAATTTCTTCTTTCATTGCTTCCTTCCAATGTTCATCCTCACAGGCTTCTCTTACTAACTTCGACTCAATTTCAGAGAGTAAGCACAAATTTACTTCAGTAACAACTTTGCTTCTAGTCCACACCTTTTTTCTCACTACAGGATTTGACACCATTTTCCGACGGTCGTTCGTCGGTCGTTCGACAAATCTCTGTCGGAAGAGCGACGCAATGGCTAAAAATTTTCCGTCGCTGTTTTTTTGTCGCAAGGACGACGAAAAATTAAACGTCAAAATAACGGCGAAGAATCGTCGGTCGGCAGCATCGCGACATACGTCGGGATTTTGTCAGAATATCGACGAAAACTTTGTTTATCCACCGACGAACTGCACCAGAAGTTCGTCGTCGGCTCGACGAAATGGGCAAACATTTAGTGTGGAAACATGGAAATTTCGTCGAAATAGCGACGAAATACAAA